>CAUYON010145638.1:0-18530 GCA_963573935.1 Arctocebus calabarensis
ACGCTGTCTCCCTGTGTCCCCAAAGGGAAGTTTCTGGGCAGATCCCGCCTGGCAGAGATGCCTGAAGTCCTCTCTCCCCAGTCTCACTGTGCCCAGCCGCAAGGAAGCTGTTACTCGTCCGCCATCTTGCTCCGCCCCCCACTTTCTTATAACTTAATAAAACTGTAAATTTATTTTGCTACAACTTGCCTTCTTAGGCTTTTATAATCCAATCTCTACCTCATAAATCTGAAAATCAGAATAGCTATTTTTACCAACTACCAGGAAAAAATCTGTTATGTCTCAAATTATGAGGGGAATTTGTGGGTAAATGACTTTATGATCTTTCTCAAATTTTTCTACTACAAAGCTGCTTCTACCTTTACAATTAAATAAAGTCCCAGAAGATACTCAAACTTTAGTATATGTGAGACTATTTGGGGATTCTGATAAATTGCTAATTCTCCACCTACATTCTCCTTCCGTCTCTGCAAAATGGATGAGACCACACTGTTTGCATTATTGACAAGCACCCAGGTGAATCTGGTATATGAGGACTTGGGATCCTAAGCTAAGAAATACTGTAGATGTCAACTTAATAAATCTTTTCATCAGAATCCCTCCCTGTGTGTTTGTCATGGCGCCTTCCCTTTTTGGACGTGTCAGAAGATTGGCAGCCTCGTGACCCGAGTTAGGTTGAAACAATTTCCCTACATGCTGACTAGGTCCAGGCCTAAATTAACTTGTTTTATGTTCTGGGTCTTTGGAAGTTTTCTGACTTCCATAATATTGAAGTTATAAATTATAATTTTGATATGTGGTAACTTTTTAAAGATCTTTAAACGTCTCCCTTGTCCGTGCAACACTGCCTTTTACTTTTCCAGCTCACCATCAGTTCTCTTTTCTTCCCTTTCTCTTCTGCTATTGAGGTCATGGACATCCAGTGTTTCCTCTGCCTTTCCTCACAGTTGTGCTAGATATAGATTTAGATTAGAGGTAGTTCATTGTGATTTTCTTTAATTATCTTATGATTTGTTTTATCCATCTCTTCCCATAATCCCTCACAACTAATAATGTTATTTATAGTAGCATTCAAGTTTTACCAACAGTGTAATCAAGTTTAATTTATAAGATTTAGTTATATACTTACTTTTTTGTAATATGACTTGTCTTTTGGTTAATTCAATTTTATAACTTTCATAGGATACATTTTTTATTTGTTTCCATTTTTGACTCCCCATCCAGAGCTTATCTAATGTTAAATAGGAAGGACTATAATTTTATTTTCAGGTGTTTTATTTTAATCAATTGAGTACTTTATTGTAACAGTAGTGAAGAATGAATATTAAATAAGCACCTCAAAGTGAGTGCTTTGGTCTCTGCCAGGACAATAATGAAATATCTTACTTTCTGGAGTTTGGTTTCTAAAGGGAACACATGCCCTGCGTATGGAGCCATTCATACGCTTGTCTTATTCGCAGATGAGTTCCCAGTGATGATTTGCTAGAGACGCAGAGACTGAGATGTTAAATCTAGTGACTTAATGTGTCACCTGCTGTGGGAGGGATGGGGCACACAGGAAAACCGTGTGAGCCGCATAATCCAGTGACTGTTTTCTTTGTTAAAGGCTTCTAACAAATATACCTCACAGTGAAGAGAGAAACACCACCTCCAGGAGTGTCCTCGAGCCTGTCCTTTGCTCGCTGGTGGTCACGAGTGGGTCTGTGGGAGCCACAGTGACGGCCGCAGGCATCTGGGGCGGAGCGCTCTGTACTGGGCAGTGGGGCCAGTGACACCGGAGCTGCGTGCAGGGTTCGATGCTAAGGGACGAACACAGGGGGTTAAAGCTTGCCTGTGTGCTTACTCAAAATTTCACTTTATTATATTCCAAAACCCTGCTCGAGGCCAAGGGCTGGAGCCACTGTCAGCGCCCCACTGCATCCAGCCACACGCCTCTCAGCATAAAGAGTTTTCTCTCATTTTCACACAAAGGTGGTGAACAAAATATGTGTGAATCACAATGGGAAAAGTGAATAAACTAATATTTCATAGATTTCAAAGGGATCAGACATTGGTTTAAATTCTGATTCTTTGTGTCTCTCTCCCCCTGTCCGTCTGTCTCTGTTTGTTGTTTGTGCATGTGTGTGTGTGTGTGTTTATGTACATTTAGAAGACAACTTGGATTAAGGCATAGATTTTATATTAGGTAGATAGATTATTTTCCAATACATTTCTCAGCCTTGGCTTCCACATCAATAAAAGGAGTTATACCTCATAATTTATTTTAGAAATTGAATTTGATGATACAAATAAAATATTTCCCAGAGTATCTCCTACATAATATGTTATTTCTCATTTCCTCACTTAATTCCTAATGTAAAACATTTAGAAATCCATGTTCCATGGATATTAATCTTTAAAAATGTCAGGTGGGCCCCAAATGGCAATTTTTATGTAATTTACTCATTAGCAGGAGACATAAGCAATTTTATAATAGATACTGTTGATTGTAAAACAACTCTGAGA
Source organism: Arctocebus calabarensis (assembly GCA_963573935.1). Classification (NCBI taxonomy): domain Eukaryota; kingdom Metazoa; phylum Chordata; class Mammalia; order Primates; family Lorisidae; genus Arctocebus; species Arctocebus calabarensis. The sequence continues at coordinate 2,506 of CAUYON010145638.1, forward strand.
TACTTAATATTTAATATACGAAAATAAGCAATACATGTATAAATAACTTGGTGGCCTTATATGGAGTTACATTGATATAGTAAAGAGCTAACTTAGGTATGGACAATATGGACATGGTGGTGTACAAGGTGCTAATCCTCCTGCAGAGTCCAGGAGGAAACTTAAGGAGATAATAATACTGGAGACATCAGGGCTTCTGGGAAAGCCTTGACTAGACCCCAGAGGACAGGCTGTCTCTGGGTGTGTGGGCAGGAGAAGGGAGGGAATTCTAGACAAGAGAAACTCTTTAGTTAAGCTACAGAAGTAGGAATACCTGTGTGTGAGAGAGAGAGAGAGAAAGACAGTTGGGGGGAGAGAGAGAGTTAGAGAAAGGGAGAGAATGAGAGAGGAAGACATGAGTCCATGAGGGTTGGGGCCATCATCTTGTTTTGATCACAAAGTTCTTAATAGTCAGCAGTGAGAGCAAGGTCAGACGGCTTTACAGAGGCAGGATTCTACAAGAGCAGTCTTTCATCACTGGCTTGACATAAAGCCAATTGTGCCACCAACGTCAGCTAATAATGTTGACATTGGCTGTATGTTTCTCAAGTGTGAGTATGAGTAATGCACCATTTTTTCCCACTTATATATTTTTCCCAGATTTTATTAATGTTTTATTAACATTGATTTTGTCTACTAAAGATAAAATATATTCATTCATTCATTCACCTAATCAAGTACCAATCAGAAGATAATATGAAGAAAATTGAATTCACTTTAAAATATTTATCAGATACTTATTTGTCTCACACATGGGACCAAGTACTGAGACAGGAGTGAACAAGAAAGAAACTTTGTACTCGCATCGAGCTTATAGCCCAACAGGAGACGGGCGTCCCCTGCCGCTTCTCACAGTGGAGCTGCGCAGCCGTGCACACACCCTCTCTGTCCTCTCCTCCAGCACTTGTGGGAGGTGGGCACGCGGAGGGACGGAGAGTCTTTATTCACAAAAGTTCCTTCGTGTCTTAACTACCGGCTGCCTGCTTTTGAGAAGAGGCAAACACAGCAAGAAAGTCAAACGTGTTGAGGGGTTGTTGGAAACCACGGTCAGCACATTTAAGGATGGCATCGGTGATGACTTAGAATTTCCCTTTATTCCACATTCAGAACCATCTGAGCTAGGCCCAGCCCTGGTCCTAGGTGGTAGCTGTTACCTCTGTTCAACAGGCTACCACAATGTTACACACTTAGACAGCAGCCTGTTCAACAGGGCTACCTGTGTTACAATGTTACATTCCTGGACAGCAGCCTGTTCAACAGGGCTACCTGTGTTACAATGTTACACTCCTGGACAGCAGCCTGTTCAACAGGGCTACCTGTGTTATAATGTTACAATGTTACACTCCTAGATAGCAGCCTGTTCAACAGGGCTGCCTGTGTTATAATGTTACAATGTTACACTCCTAGACAGCAGCCTGTTCAACAGGGCTGCCTGTGTTATAATGTTACATTGTTACACTCCTAGACAGCAGCCTGTTCAACAGGGCTGCCTGTGTTATAATGTTACATTGTTACACTCCTAGACAGCAGCCTGTTCAACAGGGCTACCTGTGTTATAATGTTACACTCTTAGACTGCAGCGGACAGTAGTCATGTAGATGTTGATGGTGATGGTTAAGACAGCTCGGGGGCTGTGGGCACCCACTTGCATGTTAATTGGGGGGATGACCCACATCCAGAGGGAAGTGGTCAGTACAAAGACACTGAGTCTGCCGACGTGACAGTGCATTGGGCAGGACTGGCCTTTGGCATTTGTAGGCAGCTCCTTCAAAGGTGGAAGAAGGGGCCACCTTCAAGACTTCCTATGGAGTTTAGACACATCGAGGTTCCAGAACATCACTGATATGGTTTGAAGTTTGTTCCCCCAACTATCATCTTAAAATTCGATCCTAATGTTGGAATGGAGGCCTAACAGAAAGCCTTTGGGCCTCGGAAGTAGATTCCTCCTGAGCAGACTAAGGTCCTTCCTTGGGAATGAATGCGTTCTCTCTATGAGTTCACCCTGGCACCTGCCACCCACTCTCCTCCCCCTCTCACACGTGTGATCTTTGCACATGTTGACCCCCTTTGCCTCCGTGAGTGGAGGCGGCCCGAGGCCCTCATCTGAAGCAGATGCTGGTGCAGTTTTCAGGACTCTGAGACAAAGAAGCCTCTTTTCTTTATCAACTACCCACTCTCAGGTATTCCTTTTACAGCCATACAAAATGAACCAAGGCAATTGTCATGCAAAATATCACTCTTCTGCCCTCTTAATATATATTTTTGGTTTTAGGAAGTAAGGGGGTTTGTAAATTTAGGGAACCTGGGATAAAGACAGTCAGGGCTTTCCTACTCTGGACCATGAGAGGCTGGGTTGTGGTTTGCAGCACTGCCAGAAAGCAGCTCTCCATGGGCCTGGAAACAGCGCAACACACCAGCATTTGTAGCTAGTTGGGGAAAGTCTGCAGTGAAGTGCAGTGAGCTGATCTTGATTACAGTAAGATGTTTCTGTCTTGACATCTAGGGGATCCAAATCAGCCTTTCCTCACTTTACACTCTTGACAGACCCTTTGGCCTGCAGCTGAAACCAGCCCTGGCTTGTCAAAGGAGCTGACTGAAGCCAGACAGTGTTTGTTATCAAAGAATGCCACACACAAACTCAGAAACTTCACTCTCGGAACAGCTTTACACATCGTGTCCAAAACAAATTAAACGTCTCGTGCTCCAGCTTCCGTCATTTACTTTCTGACGACAGTGGGAATTCAAAGCAGCTGACAACTATTATATAATCATTCTTGTATATTTGTTTATTGTTAGCAAATCATTTCTCCATTATCTCTCTCTCTCTTTCTTTTCTTTTCTTTTTTTTTTTTTGCAGTTTTTGGCCAGGGCCAGTTTGAACCCACCACCTCCAGCACATGGGGCCGGCGCCCTACTCCTTTGAGCCATGGGCACTGTCCCATTGTCTCTTTTTTTAATGAATAATTATCTTAGTTCCTTTCAAAGCTGTCACCTTGAACACAAACACTTGTTTTATTTCTGAGATGTTATCCCACCCCTGTCTGGTGGCACAGCCATGCTAGGATATGAAATTTTATGTACACAGAAACTCCCTATAAACATTTTGGGAAGAAATATTTATATTTCTGCAGTATTTCTGTGATAGTTAATGTCATATGTCAACTTGACTAGGCAATAGGCTGTCCAATTAGTTGGTAAAACATTATTTTTCAGTATATTTTGAGGGTGTTTTCTGAAGAGGTTAGCATCTGAATCAACATGATGCTCTTGACCAATCCAGGCAGACATCATCCAATCTGTTGAGGCAGAGAAAGGAGGAATTCTGTTTTTCTCTTCTTTTGGAGCTGGGACATCCATCCACATATAAGCACCAGCTATATAAATAAATTAGACAAAGTTCCGATAGATGATAAACAAGTAAAACAAAAAGAAGTAAGGGGGTTTAGATCTGTAAGAGATATTTAAAAACTTATCAGGTAAATATGAAGGATAATTATGTTGCTTAGCGTGAGGGAAGGTTGCCTGAAGATGGCAACATCTAGACAGAGCGCGTGGTGATAGAAGGAGCTGGCCATGAGGAGGCTTGTGGGCAGGAGTTGTAAGTGCAAAGGCGGAGAGAGTGCGGATCACTGGAGGGCCAGGAGGACCAAGAGGACAGTGAGGCCAGAGCATGAAGGAGGGACACATTTCTTTTCTAAAATACAATAAAAATTAATTATTATAAATTGAAACGAAGGAAACCAAATACAAAATGCAAGCCCATATTTTTGAGTTTAGGTTCAGCATCACAAAATCATATTTTCATAAGTGGTATCAGAACTAGCATAAGAAAATAATTACAAAACTGTTACACTTCATTGAAAGTATGTATGTGGGCAGTTGGACACCTGTGCTGTGCCTGACCTCAGCCTGCATGCGGCTGCATTAGATGCCACACAAGTCTCTTGTCACTTTCACACCTGGGCCTCGGCCCAAGGATTGCACCTTGTGTAGCTTGTGCACTATTCCAAGAAGAGAAAGGCAGATATCACATTGGTCGTGATAAGAAGTTAAGATTTAATTCTAAGTCAAGGCAGTTGGTAAGTCAATAATAATGTAGACAGCCAGGCATGGAGCTTACACCTATAATCCCAGCAACATGGGGAGGCTGAGGCAGGAGGACCATAGTAGCCTAGGAGTACAGGGCTGCAGAGAGCTGTGATTCAGTAGTGCATGCCAGCCACCATCTCAAAAATGATAATAATAATATGAAAAATGTTAACAGGAATAAAGATTTGTTTTTCAAGTCTGTTGTTAACAAAATAAGATTCTCTTTATTGTAAGCTTCCTAAAAGCGTAGGTCTCAGCAGGGTGAGCTCAGTATAGAAAGTGTCCATGATGGTAAAATATTCCTATCTCCCGAGACTCCCACCATCTCCGTATCTGGTGCTTCCTTTTAGGGGCATGCTGATGAGTGAGGCCCAGGTGGGCAGATAAGAGAACTTAGCTCTACGCAAGCTCTGACTTGGGCGAGTTTCTTTAAATTTCTGGGTCTTAGCTTTCTCAATTGTAGAAAAAGATAGAATGGAAGTCTAGCTATGTCTAGGGAATTTCAAATTCCACAATTTTATATATCTATGGTTCTAATTCAGCCTTTTTTCAATGGAATAAACATCAGAAGGAAAGGAACTTGTTGAATTTAAAATTAAATTAATTAAAATAATTTCAAATTATACTTAAATAAAAACTATTCTCAAACTAATCAAAATAATAATTTGATTTTAGTGGAATGAAACTGCTAGCACATCCTTAAATAGTGAACATTGCTAATAATAACCACACTTCATCCCGGCACAGGGTTTGTTATTAAGGGAAGTTTTTTAGCATGCACTGGTAGTATTTGTATTTGTTCACTTTCTAGCTCTTTTGCTTTTATTTTGGTCCTCTTCATTGGGTTTCAGACTTCAGGTTAATGGATTTCTACATAGGTACTCTGTGCTAACTTACAGGCATACCCAAAATAATAAGCATCCTTTCCTAGAACATTTTAAATGTAAATTTTAAAGTGATTTAAATTAAGATGTTCTGAAAATTATCCATTCATCAATTTAAATATTTATTGAGCACCATGTTAAATGTTAAAATAATAAAAAATACAATGATAAGGAACCATTCCTGTAAAATTAGGAGAGAAACTCTCAAAGCAGGTCATTATAATGGTTAAAATTCTTTAACAGGAAAAAATACAAAGTGCTATGGGAACACTGAGACTGATTAACTCTGCCAGATACTTGAATGAGTCTTGGAAATATTTTGATTAAGAGAAAAATCTTGGGCTTAGATATGTAGGCAGCTACATTCATAGACAGATGTGTGGGAAAAGGCAGGTGGTCTGAGGAGCTTTTGGAAGCAATAGGCACATTCTGCCAGAGTTAGGTTTTGAAGATTCTCTGTTGTGTTTATTCTATAATAAATGGGAGTACTCTTTAGAGATTTAAGCAGGGATATGAGAAGAATTATTGAAAGCCAATACTGCCAGGCTTCTTAGCAATGTCCCCTGACTGAATGTTGAGGAATCTTTCAGGTGTAGTACTTTTGACTTTCTAGCTTACAAATAAGGAAACTGAGGTTCAGCAAGGTTAGTTAATTTCCCCAAAGTAACAGATCTAGGAAGGGGCAGAGCTGGATCCCTATGTGACAACGTGATTGTTTGAATTCCAAGTTCCACTTTCCCCTCCAGCAGGCTGACTCCAGAAGCCGCAGGTGTCGGTGGGAAAAGTCCTCCTTGGCCAGCCCTCTGGCCACCCAACTTTCTAATGCTCCTTGAAAGGGTTGGGGATGGTGGGAATTTACTCAACCTGAGGATGTTGAGCCCTTCCTATCAACAGTGGCCTCGGGGGCCTGGAGCTGGCTGCCCAGGGCGGCAGGTCCGGCCGAGCAGCTCACAGGCTCCCAGGACAAACTTAATTAAATTCTAGTGAGTGTTGTCACCCAGGCCTGACAGGCCCAGTTGTGTGCAGCTGAATAATTGAGTTGTGTGGTTTTTTTTCTTTGCCTTCTTGGTGGCAGGCTTTTTTGGGGGGGAGTTTTGTTTTGTTTTCTTTGGGTTTCTAACGATGACCCTGACACTTCTCATAAAGCTGTTTTCTAGTAAAACCGCCCTCCATCAAAGAGACGCAGTGTGGTTGCCAGGCTACCATGAGAAAAGAGAACTCTGGAGTGACAATGCCGACCTTTCCTCTGAGGATCCAGGGTCTACATTTGTTCAGCACAAAAGTGCCTCCCAGAGACCTCACAGCTAGAAACCTCAGTTTAGCTACCTGAGCCCCAGACTGTCAGACAGGGAGGCTCGACCTCGCCGGGTGGAGGCTTACTGAGATGATGAAAAAACAAACCGTACCAAATTGATAGTGAGGAAAAGAAGAGCTCGCTCAGCGATTCTTTTAAAAGTATCATTCATGATACATACAGATGAAAGTAATTAAGGAGTATTTTTCCCATGCAGCCCTTTGATAACAGTAAAAAAATAAATAAATAAATAACTTGCTGGTAGAAAAAAAAGGAGCAAAGATTTCCCATTGTTCACCTACCTGTTGAGGGACATTTGCAGTTGCGCCTGGATCGTATGAGCCTGCAGTACCTCTGATTTGGGCTTTCAGATTTTTTTTTTTAGATGAGCATTTTCCTTACGGCTTTATAAATATGAAACGTATAGCTCGGGGGCTCTGCATTTCCCATTTGTGTGGTCAGTAGTCATCTCATCTTTGTATTCATTTTCTTGTGTCTAGTATTAGTACTTTCAGTATGAAGTATAAAATAGAGATAATAGAGAACAAAAATATGTCTGTTGTTTTTGACATGTGGCCACTCCTTGAAAGAATTTGGACTGGTAGGAATTTTGAATTGTTCACCAGCGTATAGATTTTTATTGAAAATGCTTCATTATCTTTCACTAAAGTAGATCTTGCTGCGGTCAGAGTCATTGCAGTGTGTATAAATAAGGTGTGCACAATAGATGAAGCTTCTTTCTTTTGAAAATATTTTGATCTTCTAGCTTTTTCCAGCCTGATAATGATATGGTCAGGTTGGAAAAATACTTTATGATACAGTTCATAAAATATTATTTTTCACATAGATTATTTTTATATCATTTTATCTCTAATTCCTATGACACAGATTGGGGGAGATATTGTTGTCACATCTTATATTTGATGAAATGGAGATTAAGTGACTATCCAAAGGCACATATTACCTCTGCCAAAACCAAATTTGTTCTCCGAATATTCTGGGCCTTGTCCAGTGAGGGGGGTGGGTGAGGGGCTCTGACCTTGGTGATTCAGTTTGTCTTCTGCTTTGTTTATTTAAAAAAAGGATTGGGGCAGTGCCCATCCCTCAAAGAAGTAGGGTGCCCCATATATTGGTGGTGGCGGGTTCAAACCCAGCCCCGACCAAAAAAAAAAAAAAATGGTTTTAGACCCTTTCTCTCCTCTCTGGACCTCTAAAGATCTTTCTAAAATAACATATGCTCTGACCGTGCTGGTCAGGGATGAATTCTCCCACATGTTTCTGTACTTTTCCTCTTTTGTCAGAGACATTACATGAAATTTTAAACACTCTTTGTAAAAATTATTAAAAAGTGACTAATTGGCTAATTTGCAATTCTGTCAGAGGTGTTATGTTGAAAATCCTGTGAAACTTATAGAGTAATTATCAGATAACTACCACATCTGCTGGTGTTAACTTAATGGAGCATTAATGAGCACCTACTGTGTGCCAGACAGCTCTGATGTCCGGAGCTGCAGCAGTGAAGAAGGTGTCTGCCCCAGGAGGGGGTGAGGTCGGGACAGACAGACAAAGGAGGCTGGACTCCTTGGTGGTTGGCCCAGTTTTTAAAATGTCTGCAAATGATTCTGAAGTTCTACTGATTGTGTTTGGAATGTAACACAAGGCTTTCCTCCCAAATTTTGTCTTCTGTAGTCTGGTCTATAGAGTTTTAGGGCATAAACACAGTAGAACCTCCATATCTGACCTTCTCCCTACATCGACCACCTCCTCACATTGACCTAATTTTCACAGACCCCAGGTCCACCACATGGACATATCAGTCCAGCAGCCTCATTCCTTGTGCTGCCCACCTCTGTGTATTGACCAGCCTGTACAATCCCTTGGGTGGTCAACTCAGAGATTCTACTGGACAAATATTCCCTTTATAAATATCAATTGAAAAACTTGATATTGAGAAATTCATAAAATTTGGCTATAAAACCCAGTGGGTACTCTTCTGGAAAAATTTTAGCTGGGAAGATGTTTTGTGGACTATGTCAATATTTGAAACAGGGAACTTAATCCATAGAATTGGCTAGATGAGTTCGGGAGGGGCTGAAAATCTAGAGAGGCCAGTGAGGCAGAGGGCCACAACAAGAGGTTGTTAGGACCGCCCGCTGCTGGAGAGGAAAGGAGAAGTTCCAGGAGGAGCCTGGCCCGGCCAGGAGGCAGAGGGTGAAGTGGCTTCTCCCTCCCGCATCCCAAAAGGAACAGAGCCAGTGGATAAGGGTCCAAGAAAGACAAGGCTGCAGGAATTTAGGCCTTTTTGGACACAGGAGAGAGCAGATAAAGAGAAGAAATAAATTCAGTGGACACAGAGGCAGGACCTGAGCACTTATCGACTTTTCTTTGTCCAGAGCAGACAGAACGAAACTACTTAGTTTCCAATCCGAGCTTTGCCAGTTACTTAATCTCTCGATGCCTCACTTTTTTCGTCTGTAAAATGAGGGCCAAGGGGAAATGGCTTTCTATAACTTGTAAGACTGTGGTGAAGATCAAATGAAACAATGTGTACAGAGCACAATGGTAGTGGTGGTGTTTTGGTAAAGCAGCATGCTAGGTGATGTGAGAAATATAATGAAGCCACCACCGCTCTCAGAGTTGTGTGTAGTTTAATCTTGGGGGAAGCACAATTATACATAACACAAAGAGGAAGAAGTGAATGTTGCATTATTTTCAGTATGGTATGTGGAGCCACTCTGCCAAGCTTTCAAGCTGCAAACTGAAGTGTTGGTACTATGTGTAGTTATTAATACTTTGAAACCCCAGATGCGTGACCAATGTTCAAATGTCCTATCTACATTTGTAAGAGAGCAGTTTATTTTCATGTATGTTTTCTGATTATAGAAATAATGGAACTCTTTATAGGCAATTGATAAAATACAGAAAACTACAATGAAGAAAATAAATTGTTGGTAATCTTACATGCATGATATTTTGATATATTTTCTACCAGTCTATCTTTAGTCATGAATATGCATGTGATATTTTATTTTTAGCATTTAAAACATAATTATATATAACTATAAATTCTGATATTTGTATTTCTATATTAAAAGGATTTCCAAGTGTTATAAAGTACAATTTACAAAATAAATTTTTAATTACATAATATTGCATATTACATGACCTCAATTTGTCTATTTTCTTATATGTAGGCTTTTGATGGGATTCCAATTTTTCAAAATTAGAAATAGTGGTGGAGTGTTGTAATGTAAACCAGGGAACTCAAGCTCAACAACCTTCAGGGAGAAGGTAAGTCTCTAAAAGGCAGCTAAGTGGAGTGGTAGAGCCCATAGTGGGAAATGTGTGACCCACATAAATGCATTCAAAATACAACTAAGATACAACAACCACAGATAAGGTCAGCGTTTGGGGTTTGAGGTGCCAGCTCGTGACTCCTCGTCCTTTAATTTTTAAGAAATGCAGAAAAGTTCTAGAAAAGTTCTGGTGGAAGGTTGAACACTCGGCCCACTCATGGATTCATGTGGTCTCTCACTTGCTCCCTGAGTTAGAGCATGGTCTTGAGGTTTGTTTTGACTTCTGGTGGATGCCCCTTCCAACATGTCAAACTCCTCAGAATTCACCCTGTGTCCTGAGAGTCCAGCACATTCCACTCACCCTCTTGCCCTGCTGCCATAATGAGCATAGCTTGCCTTGCGTAGCCCTCTGATGTCAAACCTACTATGCTTCAGGTGCTGTTTTTATCTAAAATCCTTTTAACAATTTCCCCACAATTCATTGTTTGCCTTTTATTTCAATTAAGATCATAAGTGTTCCTCAACTTGCAGTGAGATTGCTCCTGACAAGCCCATCATAAGTTAAAAATATGCTAAGTTGAAAACGCACTCAATACTGCTAACCTACTGAACATCATAGCTTAGTGTCGCCTACCTCACATGTGCTCCAAATGCTGACCATTAAGCAGCAGTCCAGTGAAATCGTCTAACACAAAGCCTATTTCAAAACAGAGCACTGAATACTGTACACAGATGGTGTTTTGTAGACATGGTGAAATGCGAAAATACAAGACACAGTATCAAAACGTCCTCGACAACACAGTTCTGCAGAGTGCCACTTGCTCACTACTGTAGCAGGTTGGTTTTTCTTCCTGTGGTCACTCGGCTGATGCAGCATCAAGACAGTGTCAGGTCGCATAACGCTGGGCCAGGAAGAGGCTGGAACTCAGGCTTCAGACACACCGTGTACTGGGCGGGCACCGCTTTTGCACCGTCAAAAACTCAAAGCATCCTAAGTCAGGGACCGTCCGTGTTTTCTCCCATGTGATCAGATTTTTCTCTTCCACTCGGTTTTTTCTCTCCCCTTATTTGAATGCAGAGGAATTGGAGGGTGGGTTTTAATCTTAGCTCCTCTGTCTGATTCACTGTGCAAGTCTCTTCCCTGGGACCCTCCTTCTTCCTCCTGCTTTGAAAGATTTTCCCTTCAACTCGTCCATTTTCTTTCTGATTCTGATTTCCTCCTTTTCTAACACTCTTCTTCCATAGCACTTCTTCTTTTGTAACTGTGTAAATAGTAATATGTAAAATCAAAGTTATTTTTAAAATATTTTCATTCTCTGGGAGGCCAAGGCTGGTGGATCGCCTGAGCTCTTAGGTTCAAAACCAACCCAAGGCAGAGCGAGACCTTGTCTCTAAAAATAGCCCGGTGTTGTGGTGGGAGCCTGTAGTCCCAGCTACTTGGGAGGCTGAGGCGGGGGAATCACTTCACCTTAAGAGTTGAGGTTGCTATGAGCTGTTACTCCACGGCACTGTACCAAAGGTGACAAAGTCAGACTCTGCCTCAAAAAAAAAAAAAAATATATATATATATATATACACAAAGACATATATATCTTTTAAAATCTATTATTATAAATTAAAATTTTCTGCACATATTGTATGAGTACAGAATTATCACGTTTTATCACTCATAAAAATCTTAACTATTTTAAGTTACTTTTAGTCATTTTTGACCCTAGATCATTATTTTTAGGTGCTTGAAATGACCACCTGAAAAAAGATTCAATGTTAAATCATGATTTTTTTCAACTCAATAAATATGTGATTTCTATTATGAGCTCAATGGTGCATGAGGGCCTCAGTAGGGTATTGCAATAAAATATGAGGAATGGAGGAAAGAGAGCTCACATGACAGAAATAAATATGATACAATGTAGACAATGCCAATTGCTGTAGGAGAAGGACAAACAATGTATGTTGAAGATCAAAAAGAAAGACTTCACGTCCAACTTGAGAGGTAGAGCACTTCCATGCTGAGACGCTATTGGAGGTGAACTTTGACGGACCCACTGTGTAGTTTGGACAACATGATTCCATCAGTGAGTTTGTCTGCTCAGGAGCCAGTTCCTTATCTTCTGCCATCAGCACCTTGATTTTCCTGTGCAGATGATCCCTCTCCCACCTTTAGGCTATCTGGTCTGGGTAAGGTTAACCCATTACTGTTTCTGGGATTTCGATGTGACCTAAATGTAGTCAACTGGGGAACAATTATTCTAATGCAGTGGAAAGGCATTTTCTTTCTTTGAGGGTTTCTGAATTAGGAAGTATGGAAGTTGGTTGTGTGGAGAGATCTTGAAATTGAAGCCAATACAAAGGAAGGTAGAGGGGAGAGCTGAAGAGCAAAAGAGGGGGATGAGGGTGGGAGGATAGAGAGAGAGAGAGAAATAGATGGTGAAAGAGAGAATGAGGATGAGCCTTACGTCTTGGTAACTGATTTATTACCCCCATCTAGCTGTTTCTCAAATTCATGTCTAGACATTTCAGCTACACAAGCCAGTAGAATGTCCTATGCTCACACTTTCTTGAATTAGTTTGTAGTTACTAGTTGATAAAAATGCTCTGAAAGGCAGGAATGGGGCATGGGGAGTTCTGTCAGGAGTGAACAACACAGGCAAAGACATGAAGGTGGTAAAGGGGGGCTGTGGTTTGGAGGACAATCGTTTAAACCGAACGAGCACATGGTGTGTCTGTACAGGTGTGTGTGTGTGTGTGTGTGTGTATGTATACACACTCACATATATGTGAAAAGAAGAAAAGGAAGGTGCAAATTATAGTAGATTTTATTTAACAGGCCAAGGACTATGTGTCAGTTGCCCAGGCTAGGTCCCACAGAAATATGTGACCATGAGTGTAATCATACATTTCTGTTAATCGCTTTTTAAAAGTGAAAGTCATTTTAACAATGTACTTTAATCCAACACATTTGTAACATGACCATTTCAATATTAATCTGTATTAAAATTACTGTGATGTGATTCTGCCTTCTGTTTTTGTGCTGTCTTCAACTCCCTTGGACCTTACACTTTGCAGCCCATCTCACTTTGCAGCACCTGCACAGTTGGTGATTACAGAAGAGCGAATGTCTTAGGAGCTGGATGCCACAGACAGTTTTGAGTAGGGCTGTTGTGTTACAAGAGTTGTGTTTTAAGAAGTAGAATCTGTCCACGATTTTCAAGATTATTTAGGGGAGCAAAGACTGAAGCAGGAGGCCATTTATCGAATTACATAAATGTTCTAGGGAATAATCAAAGGAAGCTTGTTAGAGTGGTAGAAATTAGTATTAAATGGAGATTTATTAAAGAGTTTTTGTAACCCAATAACCAATAAAACGACTGTATACTCCTGAATCTACATAGTAATGAAAGTATACACTTTGTTTTTACTTTTCAAAGTTTCATTCTGAAAGTGGTTAAAATGAAGTTTATATCAAAGCATTTCTATCACAAAATGAAAAATGTTACTTGTTATAAAAAGACTTTTTGGAAGTTAAAATACATAGAATTTGATGAAAATGTGATATAAAGGTAATAGAATTGAGAAATAAAAGAGATACTAGTGATTTACATTTCCCATCAGGAAAAATAAAGATGTTGGCAAGAATACTTTGGAAGTGTAAATGATGACTGCCACTTGGAAAATGGTGTTTTTGAAAAGTTGCAGGAACTCTAAATAATAAAGTTCATTAGGAAATTGAAATTAAGGGTCTGTGCCTCAAAACACGGGGTAGGTAAGAAGTATAGATATGAAAAAATACACATATAACTGTGGAGGTGAAGTCTTAACACATGTCTCTGGAGCTTGCTCGTGGTGTTCATCCTGGATTAGGTCGACAGGTGTTCCCAGGCAGAAACGAATCAGGCTGTGAAGCTTATGCAGTGAGAGGATGAGTGGTGAGGAAGCAGAAGTGAATGTGGTGGTAAAAGGTTTGTTTGATAACTTGAAAGAGAACGCCCATTGAGGGAAAGACTCTTCAATTGGAAAAAATCTGAGCATATTTTTAGGCAGAAGATAAAATAAACAAACAAGCAAACAAACAAAAAACCCCTAAAACCTGCAGAGGAAGAACTCAAGGTCAAGGTCAGAGTGCCCAGAACCGGCTCGCTCAGAGGGGAGGGTCCAGAGCCTGGCCTAGTAGATGTCCTGAGGCCTTGTCTATCCTGGACACCTGAAGATATTTTAATATTGATGTCTGATTTGCTTCTCATTACAACTCTGTGAGAGCAGAGTAAATGCTCATGTATTTACAGAGGCGGCAGTGGTGCTGTTAAGATAAGGATTTTCAAAGACAGACTTTCTGGGCTTAAACCCTAGCACCACATCTAATTTGCTGTAAAGCCCCAAGCAAGTTTCTGACCTTGTCATTCACTCTTTCCTCACGAGAAAACAACATCAGTCTCAGGAATGTTTGTAAGCATTACAGAAGTAGCACATTTCACACGCTTAGTGGTTGATACACAGTAAATATTGTACAGTGGTTCTCAGCTGGGAACAGTTTTGCCCCCCCCACTCCTGCTCAGGGACATTTGGCAATGTGGTTGATTGTCATGACAGACACATGCCATTGGCAGCTAGTGAGCAGGGAGGTTGCTACACATTCTGCACGGGACAGCTTCCTGCCACAAAGAATTAAATGGCACAGATGCAACAGCACTGAGGTTGAGAAACCCCATTCTCTACATGAGCTGTCAGTACCATTTCCACACAGAGACTAAGGAGCAGCGGGGCTAAGTAACAGAGCCAAGGCAACACATCCAGAAAAAGATGGAACCAGGCTTTGAGCGTCTTCCTTACTTTCCAGCTTGGAACTCAGTTCCAGTGTACTTCTCACTACATCAAAATTGCTACCCAGGCCTTGGTTTCTAATGCTATTCTCTAACGAAAGGAACCAGGGCTCCTTGGAAAAGTGGCTGATTCTAGGGTTAGGACAGGAAATATACAAGATAAGCCTAGGGCACCTTGTAGTGAAATGTTAGAAAAATACCAAAAACAAACTCAGACACCAATGTTGGCAATATGTCAAAACAACGGAATAAGCCTCAAGTGGCCCAAACTGGAATGATTTTAGCAAGGAAGTGATGCCAGTGTTGGGTCATAGTCCAAAGTATAATATAAATACTCGTGAGTCCCTAACAGTATAAATAAACGATTGCCTATATAAGTTCAAGAGGGACAACCAACAGTTTACCAGGCAGAAGAATTTCGAATAATTGATGTAGATAACTCTCTCCTCAAGGAAGAGGAGACCATCTCCTACTTCTGAAGTGTGGGCTGGGTCGAGTGACTTTTGTCTTGAGAGCACAACGTGAAAAAGGGGAAGAAAAGATAACTTCACAGGTGAAAAACCTGAAACCTGCGTCAGCGATCAAGGTATCTGTAAGAAGTCACACTGACAGCACGCACCCACCCTCCCCATGAGGTGGTGACACGGAACTTCATCCTCAAAGTTTATAACTGCCGTTAAATCGTTAGAAAAATCTGGGGCAAATCCCTCTCGAGGGACATTCTATAAAATGACAAATCTCCTTTAAACCAGCAAGGTTGTGAAAAACGAGGGAAGCAGGAGAAACTGTTAGAGCCAAGAGGAGCCTGAGCAGACATGCCGACTAAGTGTGATGCGGTGTCTTCAAGGGAAATCCTGGGGCAGAGGAAGGACATTAGCACAAAAAAAAAAAAGAAAGGAAAACGAAATCTGGGTAAAGCATGGACTTTAGTTAATAATAATATGTCGATATTGGCTCATTACTTATGATAAATATGTCACACTAATGTGAGATGTTAATAATGGAATTGGATGTGGGGCTTATGAGAATTCTCTATACTATCTTTGTGGCCTTTGTGACCTTTATATTCTAATATAAAAAGCTAAAAAACTTCCCAGTACATTTGAATAATTGCCTTTGAAATGGAGGATGGGCCTTTGTTCCTCCTTTCCCACAGTCAAAGAGCAAGGTCAGGTTGGGCTTGGAGGAAAAATGGAGGCACTGGGGGGAGAGATTGTTTTATTATTCTAAATTAATAACATACATATAGAATGAAATGTTCTGATACATTTAAGGGACAGACGACGTTACATCTTTGAAGATGCTGTAAAAGATTTGAACTGGTAATTCAACAGAAATTTTATAGGGAATGTCATTAAGTACATTGTATAGATTGTTTTAAATCATCAGTGTGGAGAAGAATGAAACAAAGTATATTTAATGTATCTAAGTTTATGTGAAACAGAAATCTATTTATTTTATTTATTTTATTTTTTTATTTTTTTGGTAGAGACAGAGCCTCACTTTATTGCCCTGGGTAGAGTGCTGTGGCGTCACACAGCTCACAGCAACCTCCAGCTCTTGGGCTTAAGCGATTCTCTTGCCTCAGCCTCCCGAGTAGCTG
>CAUYON010145643.1:0-15934 GCA_963573935.1 Arctocebus calabarensis
GAAGAAACATTGGCAAAAATGAAATTCTACTTGTTAAAGAAGGCAAAAGTGAAACATTGTATTTAAACTAGTGTAGTGGGGGGGAAAGAGAAATAAGAACATAAAAGAAAAATGTCAAGGAAAAATGATGAAAAAAAAAAAGTAACCACTCTCAAACTAAAAAAACCAAATAGTGTATATATATATATATATATATATGTTACTGAATATTGTCCAGGCAACAGATGAACAGATCATCTTCTGAGGTATGAGATGTTAATAACAATGTTGGATACAGCTGTATGAGATGGAGATTGGAGGCCTCTGATGATTTCTCAGACCCCACAGTCTTGGGAGTTCAAATGTCTCCTTAGGCCACTTAAGAGACACTCCAAACTGTGAATTTTGGCTAAGCAGAAGCTTTCCAAGGAAAACACTTATCACTGGCATCTCTCCTGGCATGGCTGCCCACTTTTTCAGTGTGCCAAAACTGGTCTCACTCTATGTCCCTGAGGGCTAAGGCTGTTAATCTGCTAAACACTTAAATCTCTGCTCTTCCTCAGAGTCTCAGTCACTGACTTTGAGCAGCTCAGTCACTAGATTATTCACCGAAGATCTCCTGGACAATTCCTATGCTGCAACCCACAGGGCCAGCTTCCCCACATTAGCTGTGTGACCAGCCCACAGATGAATTATATTAGCTACTTTCTGGTTCAGCAGCTCAGTCTGGGGCCCCAATCAAAGACCAAAGTCATCTGCACACCTGCCCAAGATTGTCCAAGGCAGTTCAATGGAGTTCCTAAGTCCAAAAAAACCCAAAACAGCCCAAAGGTAGGGATTTTCCTGCTTGTAGTCTCACTGTTGCTATGGTTTCAGCTGTGGACAGCCTCTGACTGAACAAACGCACCTACCACTTGCCAGTTTTCCACCACTTTTGTCCTCCTCACAGGGTCCATAAGTCTCTCACTGACTCCCTGTGTCCCCAAAGGAAATTTTCTTAGCAGAACCTACGAGCCAGAGATGCCTGGAGTCTTCTCTCCCCAATCTCACTGTGCCTGGTAACACAAAAGCTGTTACTCAACTGCCGTCTTGCTCCCCTATTCAGCTAGAGGGAAAGATGCCTCTTTGTGGCTTTGTACCACACCATGCAGACAGCAAACAAATGTAAGTGAAGATCTCTCTGGGCCTAGTAGCACATGAAACTCCAGCCACTACCCTCTGTGGGTGGTCCTCAACCTGCTTGACTGCTTCTTCTTATTTCTCCCCACCCAGTAGCAGCCTGCTGAAATCCCTGGCTGGCTTCCAGGCCTCCAAGGAAGCTGAGAGGACTTGTTAATTTTTAATCTATGGGCTATAATCTATGAAGAAAATAGAGAAAAACCTTTAAGAAAATATAAGCAGGGATGAGCACCATAGCTCACACCTATAATCCCAGCAATTTCAGAGGCCGAGGCAGAAAAATCATTAGAAACTAAGCGGTTTCAGACTGGACTGAGCAATATAGTAAGACACCACTTCTCCAAGAAATAAGTGCCAGATTTCTCCTGCAGTGGTGGTATCAGCCTGAACTCTCAGCTGCTGAGAAGGGTAATGTCAGGAGGTTAACTTGAGAATGGCAGCTTGCACTTCCTAGAGTTGTGATGGTACCAATGTATTTTTATGGGGAAAAGGAGGGAAACACGTTATCCAATCTATAAAAGATATCCTGTATAAATGCAAGAAAAGTCCAGTAGCATACAACATAATTTAGACATGTATCCCAAATACGATTTATTGCCTAGAGCACCAAAACATCCCAAAAGTAGGGATTTTCCTGCTTGCAGTCTCACTGTTGCTATGGTTACAGCTGTAGACAGCCTCTGACTGAACAAACGCACCTACCACTTGACAGGTTTCCACCACTTTTGTCCTCCTCACGGGGTCCATAAGTCTCTCACTGACTCCCTATGTCCCCAAAGGGAATGTTCTTGGCAGAACCCACCAGCCAGAGATGCCCGTCTAGTTGAATATGGGAACATCAACGAATAGAACACACTACATTAACAGAATTAAAAAGAAAAACCACATGGTTGCATCAAGAGGTACAAAAAAGGCTTTTGACAGACGGCACATATCTTTTTGATAAAATCTTTTAAAAATCTTAGTTGAGACAGGAACTTCTTCAGAACTCCTAATGGGATTTACAGATGATAAGATATATATAACCTGGTATATTTACACATGGAATATTTTTCAACAATCAAAAGGAATTAAGTGCACATTTATGTTACAATAGGAATGTACCATAAGATCATTATGATAAGGGAATAATGTCACCTACAAAAGTCCGCACAGAGCATGACTGAACTCAGAAGAAAACATCAGAGAAAGGCAAATTGTCTGTTATGAGTAGGTGGTAGTTGGAGGAGGGTGGTGAAGATAATGAAAGTGACTGGTAGTAGTTATTGATATCGCTTGTGTGTGGGGAGAAGACAAAGTTCTAAAATTAGATTATGATGATACCTGTTCAATTGTGTGACTATACTAAGAAACACAGAATTGTACACTTTCTATGGGTGAACTACATATTTCTATGTGATGATATTTTCCACAACTTGAGGTACTCAAATGGGTCACAGAATAATAAGAATGCAGGTAGTGAGAGAATTTGAGAGTCAGTCAACCCTATCTCCCTGCTCATGCACAGGCATGGATTCAAACTCACCACTCACATTAAATGGGGCTGGCGCCCTACAAAGTGAGCCACAGGCAACACCCTTGGGATGCTATTTCAAGGACCTGTTTGACACCTACCTCATAATATCCATTTCAGAGAAGCTTACAAACGTACTATCCCTGTCTAAATTCTCAATTGATTCCTACCTTCACAGGTCTTAATCATGTGTATTGTACTTGCACCATCAAAGTGATTCTGGTGTTTTTAGATGATAAAAATGGTTGTTGGTTGTTTTGTTTGTTTTTATGTGCATGGGAGTATGTATCAGTATTTTTGAGACACAGTTTCCATATGTGGCCCTGGCTAGTCTTTATTGGCCTCAGCCTATATCATAGCAACTACAACACTGGGATTAAGGCAATCCTCCTACCTGAGACTCCCATGTGGCTAGGACTACAGGTGCCTGTCACAATACTTAAATAATTTTTCACATTTTAATAGAGACAGGGTCTGTCATTTGCTCTGTCCATTCTCAGCACCACCTTATTCAAGAACTTTACTCATCTCAGCATGCCAGTTGGCTAGTATTATAGGTGTGAGGCACCAGGTTGGTCATTTTCTCTTTCTTTGTTTCCCTCCTTCCCTCTCTCCCTTTGCATGTCCATTACTTTATCCTTCCTTCATCCAGTTCTCTCTCAATAGCTTGCTCTCTCCACTGTTTCTTTCCTTCATTCCATCCTTTCTCTCTCTCCTCAACACCTTAAGGGAAACTTCTCTAGTAACAAACAAACAAACTATACAAATGATCCCTGAATGTGTAGTCTTGAACACTATACTTGAAATGGGTGAATTGTGGAGTGTGCAAATTATATCTAAATACAGTTGTTATTTTTTAATCTGAGGGTTGTTATCTATGAGGTAAATAGAGGAAAACATTCAGCAAAACATAAGCATGGATGAGCACCATATCTCATAGCTATACTTCCAGAAATTTCAGAGGGCAAGGCAGAAAGATCACTGGAAGATAAGGGGTGTCATCCCAGAACAGGCAACATAGTAAGACCCCACTTGGCTAAGAAATAAGTGAAAAACTTCTCCAGCAGTGGTGGCATGGGTCTGTACTCTCAGCTACTAAAATGCATAAACTCAGGAGGATCACTTGAGGTTAGCAACTTGCATTGCCTTGAGCGATGATGGTCCCAATTTTTTTTTTTTTTTTGTAGAGACAGAGTATCACTTTATTACACTCGGTAGAGTGCCTTGGTGTCACACAGCTCACAGACAACTCCAACTCCTGGGCTTAGGTGATATTCTTGGTTCAGCCTCCCAAGTAGCAGAGACTACAGTTTCCCACCATAATGCCTGGCTATATTTTTGTTAGTTTGGCCAGGCCCAGATATGAAGCTGCCACCCTCAGTGTATGGGGCCAGCACACTATGCACTGACCATAGGCGATTCACAACCATTCATATTTCTTGGGCAAAAGGGGAAATGCAGGGTCAAATCTCTAAGAGATATACTGTATAGATGCCAGAAAATTCTGGTAACATACAAAATATTTTATTCATGTTTTCCAAATGGTATTTATTACCATGACTGGTGGTTTATCTCTATATGAGTAAATCAACTATTGATCTCTCCTATGAAGCATATTGCAAAGGTATAAGTCAAATTTATCAAGTATTGAACACAAATGTCTTAACACTGTGATTAATAAATGAGGTGAAAGCTATGTTAATTAGTACAATGTACACACTACAATTTGTAGAAATAATCAACACATTGAATCCCACAAAGGCATAAATGTATTCATGATCTGTGTATACATGTCTTAATGATAAAATAAAATGAAACATCAAAAAAACCCACTAAATTAATATAATCAATAAGAAAAACCACATGGTGACCTCATGGCGACCTCATCACATAGACAAAAAAGGTCAACCACATGGTGACCTCATCACATAGAGAAAAAGTTTTGACAGAGGCAACATACATTATTGATAAAATCTTTTAAAAATCTTAGATTAGAAGGGAACATGTTCTGGAGTACTAATGGGGTTTACAGATGATTTGATACATATAATGTGCTATATTCACACAATGAATATTTTTCAACAATCAAAAGGAATGAAGTGCACATTTATTTTACTATAGGAATGAACCTTAAAATCAATATGATAAGGGAGAAAGGGAGGAGGAGACAAGATGGCCAACTGGATCCAGCTTTCTATAGATGCTCTCATCTATAGTTAAAGGATAGAAATTTTGCAAGTAATCTGATGATCTGGAGCTAAGCCAAGAGATAAGGTTGAAGAGCACACATTTCCCCTGCTGAGATAGAAAATCCATCACCAAGGGTACAGGTGTCCCCTACCACATGAGAATGGTTCACTGTATACTTTCTACAAACAAGTGAGCAGAGTTCAGATCTCTTGTTATATTATCCCATGAGAGACAATCTCTAATTTCCAGAACTCCTTCCCCTGAGAGTACACACTAGAGTGTTATTGTAATCTCTTACCAGACATGAAACTGAACATAGAATGTACACTCAATTCAAAACTCCCAGCACTCCCCTCCACTCTCACTCCAAGGTCTGGAAGCCTTTCCCCTATGGATTCCAGGCTCTTGGGCATTTTCTTAAGAGGTGTGGATGGAGCTTGTGGTGTTCCAGGTGTGTGGTGGTTCTGTGGCACGGATGTGGAGCAGGGAAGTGTGAAGCGAGGGAGCCATATAGAAGAGGGTTAAGTAGTTCCCTGTGGCACAGTGCAGCAGCGGCAGTGGCCAGAACAATAGGGCTCACACCCCAGGGGATACTTTGGAGAGACACTTATCCCCTTTCTTAGCAACCAGATGGAGCCAGGCCTCCACTCCTATGGCAGCCACAGGCAGAGCAGATTTAGGATGGAAACACAGGCCTTGATAGGAAAGGAGATGCCTGAGGCAGTACTTGTCAGGGAGGGGCACTGTGGGGACAGAGAATAGTATCTGTGCATGGGTAGAGGTGCCATACTCCCAGGGCAGGGCTGAGTCAGAATTGCTGCTATTTTGAGCCCAAGATGCAACCAGCCCCCGATGGAGTATAGTGGGGACAAAAGCAGGCATACAGAAGCACAAGCCCTGGGAGGGGCAGAAACTGGGAGCCATTTGTGAGCTCTAACTTTGCCTGCCCCAACAAGAGTGCAGCACAGCCTGAGATACCAGCCCAGTGAGAATTGGTGCAGTAGCAGTGGCACAGGGCAGTGCTGATTCACAGTTTCTGTGACTTCAAACAGTGCTTTCCCTGAAGGGAAGAATAACTGAGACAGAAACACCAATTACATGAGAATACAAGTGGCAGCAACATATATCTGGTTTTGAGCTGGAACTGAGTTAAACCCCTCAGCTTCCATTAAGCACCCAAGGTTGTGAGGCTTCAGCTCCCACTTCTGGGTGGTGGCAGAGGGTGGCAGCCTGGCCAAGGAGACTTAGATCTCCCTGTGACTGAGGTAGTCACCCACCCCTGGAACATCTGCTCATAGGAGGGAACTAGGTCACAACCCTGTGGGTTTACCAGTGACTGAATGTGACATAGGTGCAAGGTGGGGAAAGAGACATCAACCTTCCCAGACTAATTCATTTGCTGCTTTGTCCATTCTGACTACATGGAGCACTGGAGCAAGTCCTGTCAGGAGATGCTTGATATCTAGTTGCTATAGACATTTTCAGCTGTCCCACTTGAGACTGTCTGCTGACTGGGACAATTGATTTTAAAATCTTGACCTGAGCTAATCACCTGAGGATGATCCAATGTAGTACCCTAACCGTGCTGTGTGAAGGTTTGATTTTCCTTTTCTAGTTGTTGCCCATGGTTAGGAGTCTTAGTTGCTAGTATTTCTCTAAAGCTGAGAATTCAAAAAAGAGCTGCTGATTCACTAGGATTGGACAGCAAGCAGATGAAAACAATGCAGAGACATTTAGACCCACCAAACCAAGCAGGGCCCCAGCGCCTCGGACCAAAGTAATGTATGCGACCTTTGCAAAGCTGTAGGGGAAGAGATGCAGTCACCAGTCCCACATCTTGGGCAAATGGCTGGTTAATCACTACTCTAGGAATCTTAAACCAGTTTCACATTATCTGCTCATCTAGCCAAAGGGTGAAAAAATTATCATGGGGTGGAATCAGTGGAAAAACTCAGGCAACATAAATCATCAGTGTAGATCAACTCCCCCAGGGAAAAACAATGCAGACACACCAGAAGATACCAGTCATAAACAAATGTCTGAGATGTCAGAAATAAAATTCAGAATTTGGATGGCAAATAAGATAAACAGGATGGGGTAAATTTGTAATTAGAAATTCAAGGAGCATTTCAAAACTTGTCTCAAGAACCTAATAAATTCAAAGACAGAATCACCAAAGATTTTGACACATTGAGGCAAGACCTTGCAGTCCTCAAATATCTGAGAAATATAGTAAAATCCCTCAGTAACAGAATGGAGAAGGCAGAAGAAAGAATTTCTGGCATTCAAGATGAAGTTTTTGACCTAACCCAAATACTCAAAGATATAGATAAATGGAAAGCAAAAATGGATCATTTTCTCAGAGAGTTCTGGGAAAATTTGAAGAAAACAATATTCATTTCATAGGAATTCCTTAGGGAAATGAGTATGCTTCAAAAGGCCCAGATGATCCACTTCAAGATATAATCGAGAAGAACATCCCAAACTTTGTAGGAATTTCAGAAATCTAGATAGCAAACAGTTTATGAACTCCTGCACAACTCAACTCAAATAATGTATCTCCCAGACACATTATAATTAATCTCACCAAAGTTAATATGAAGGAGAAAATTCTGTAAGCAGCCAGATGTAAAAAAAAAAGCATAAAAGTGGAGGAATACTATAATGACTGCAGATCCCTCTGCTGAAACTTTTCAAGCAAGAAGAAGGTGGTCATCAACCTTTACCCTCATAAAATAAAGTAACTTTCAACCCAGGATCCTGTATCCAGGTAAACTTTGTTTCATTTATGATGGAAAAATTAAATATTTTAATGACTTTCACATGTTGAAGAAATTTGCCATAACTAAACCATCTCTCCAGGATAATCTCAGACCTATCCTCCATAGGGACCAGCACAATCCTCTACCACCAAAGTAAAATCAATCAGAAACTCTTGATCAAATTCCAACTTCTACACTGGCAAAAGGACTAACAATGTCCACTGGACTTTTGAGAAAACTGATACTGAAAATAATGCCAAGCTTATCACCATTGTCTAATAATGTGAATGGCTTTAATTATCCTCTAAAGAGGCACAGATTGGCTGAGTGGGTACAAATCCTCAGGCCAGATATCTGCTGAATACAAGAATCTCATGTTGTCCTAAAAGATAAAAATAGACTCAGTGTGAAGTGATGCTCATCTATAATTCAGACAAATGGCAATCAGAAAAAAAGCAGGTGTTGCAATTTTATTTGCAGATAGAATGGGATTTAAATAAACAAAACAAATATGAGATAAGAATGATCACTTCATATTTGGTAAGGGTAAAACTCAACATGTGGAGATTTCAATTATTAACATTTGTGTACCCAACCAGAATGCAACTCAATTTATAAGAGAGACTCTTACAGACATGAGCAACTTGATTTCATCCAGTTCCATATTAGTTGGAGATTTTAACACTCCTTTGGCAGTGTTGGATAGATCCTCCAATAATAAACAAAGCAAAGGGCAGTGCTTTGGCTCATTGGGTGGGAGCTGGCTCCATATACTGATGGTGGTGTATTGAAACCCGGCCCCAGCCAAATTGCAACAACAACAACAAAAAAGGCCAGGCATTGTGGTGGTTGCCTATATTCCCAGCTACTAGGGAGGCTGTGGCAAGAGAATTGCCTAAGCCCAGGAGTTCAAGTTTGTTGTGAGCTGTGTGATGCCATGGCACTCTACTGAGGGTGATGAAATGAGACTCTATCTCTACAAAAAAAAAAAAAAAGGGAAAAAGAAAAACAGAAAAAAAAAAAGAAAAGAAAAAACTAAGCACAAAATTTCAGACTCATCCTCGAATATTCAACAATTCTATTTAACAGATATCTACAGAACATTTCATCCTAACAACCTCACAAAAATGAATACACATTCTTCTCATCAGCCCATTGGATATACTCCAAAATTGATCACATCTTAGGTCACAAGTCTAACCTCAGCAAATTTAAAATAAT
The DNA here is from genome assembly GCA_963573935.1 of Arctocebus calabarensis. Taxonomy (NCBI): domain Eukaryota; kingdom Metazoa; phylum Chordata; class Mammalia; order Primates; family Lorisidae; genus Arctocebus; species Arctocebus calabarensis. The sequence goes on from CAUYON010145643.1 coordinate 8,845, forward strand.
GGAAATTATTCTTTGGGCATCACCTGTGGCTCAGTGATTAGGGAGCTGGCCCCAAATTCTGAGGATAGCACATTCAAACTAGGCCATGGCCAAACTGCAAGAAAAACTACCTGGGCACTGTGGGGGGCACCTGTAGTCACAGATAATTGGGAGGATGAGGCAAGAAAATAGCCTAAACTCAAGGGCTGGAGGTTGTTGTGAACTGTAATGTCATGGCACTATACAAAGTGCAACAAACTGAGACTCTGTCTCTAAGACAAATTAGAAAATTTAATCCTTATCTCTTTTTGGACCATCATGGAATACAAGATGAACTCAGTAACAACATGAATCTTCATTCTCATATAAAAACATGGAAATGAAATAACCTTATGCTGACTGATAGCTGGGTTATAGATGAGATTAAAAAGGAAATTACCAAATTATTGCAACAAAATGATAATGAAGATAATAATTACCAGAACCTCTGGGATAGCACAAAGGCAGTTGGAAGAGGGAAATTTATAGCATTGCAAGCCTTTCTCAATGGTATGGAAAGAGAGGAAGTTTATAACTTAATGGGACATCTCAAACAACTGAAAGTGGAAGAACATTCCAATCCCAAACCCAGCAGAAGAAAAGAAATAACCAAAATTAGAGAATTAAATGAAATTGAAAACAAAAGCATTATACAAAGGATCAATGAATCAAAAAGTTGATTTATTGTAAAGGTCAATATAATAGAAAAATTGGTTCCCTGGTTGGGAAACCTAACCAGAATAAAAAGAGTAAGTCTCTAATTTTATGAATCAGAAATGACAAAGATCAAATAACAAAAGACTCCTTAGAAATTCAAAAAAAAACCTTAATGAATATTACAAGAAACTCTATTCTCAGAAATATGAAAATCAGAAGGAAATAAACCAATACTTAGAAGCATGCCACCTTCCTAGACTTAGCCAGGAAGTGGAAACGTTGAACAGGCCTGTGTCAAGCTATGAAACAGCAGCAACTATAGAAAATCTCCCCCAAAATGAAAAGTACAGGAGCAGATGGCTTCAAATCAGAAATTTACCAAACTTTTAAAAAGGATCTAGCACCTATATTACTTAACCTTTTCCAAAATACAGACAAAGAATGAATACTACTCAACACAGTCTATGAAGCAAACATCACCATGATCCCAAACCAGGAAAAGACCCAATAAGAAAAGAAAATTATAGACCAATATCTCTAATGAATATTGATGCAAAAATATTCCAGAAGATCCTAGCAAAAAGAATCCAGCAACACATCAAAAAATATTATACTCCATGACCAAGTGGGTTTGATCCCAGGGTCTCAAGACTTGTTCAATATATATAAATGTATAAATATAATTCATCACATAAACAAAATAATAAACAAAGACCACGTGATTCTCTCAATTGATGCATAAAAAGCTTTTGATAATATCCAGCATCCTTTCATCATCAAAACACCTAAGAAAGTATGTTCATGGTGGCTCCTATGGTTGAAAATCATGGTGTTCCAGCCTCATATAACAGAGGTGGCAGGTTGAAACCTGTCCATGGCCAAAAACTACAAAAAAAAGAAAACAAAAAAAGAAAGAAAGAAAAATAATAAGAAAAAAGCATAGAAAATAGGTACAGAAGGAACCATTTCTTAAACTGATAGAGGTGATCTACAGGAAACCCACAGCCAATATCTCATTGAATGGAGATAAATTGAAATTATCTCCACTCAGTTCAGGAAGAAGGCAAGGTTTCCCATTGTCTCCACTCTTTTTTAACATTGTAATTAAAGTCTTAGCCATCACAATCAGGCAAGAAATGCCTATCAAGGGTATCCATATGGGGTCAGGGGAGATCAAACTTCTCAGGAGATCAAACTACTCCTCTCAAATGATACGATTGTTTATCTGGAATTCCCCAGGGATTAAATTAAAAAATTCTTAGAAGTGATCAAGGAATACAGTGTGTCTAAGGTTACAAAATCAATAGTCACAAATTTGTAGTCTTTATATATATATATCAATAGCAGCCAAGCTGAAAAAATACTCAAGGATTATTCATTTTACAGTAGTGTCAAAGAAGGCGACATATTTTGGAGTATACCTAAGAAAGGACGTGAAAGATCTCTATAAAGAAAACTATGAAACTCTACAAAAAGAAATAGCTGAAGACATTAAGAAATGGAACAACATACCATTCTCATTGATGGGAAGAATCAACATTGTTAAAATATCCATACTATCCAAAGCAATATAAAATTTTAATGCAATCCCTATGACAGCACCACCATTATACTTTAAACACATCAAAAAATAATACTTCTTTTTATATGGAATCACAAAACCCTAGAATAGCCAAGACAGTACTCAGAAATAAAAAAAACAAATCAGGAGGAATCAAGCTATCCAGACCTCAGACCATACTAGAAATCGATAATGATCAAAACAGCATGGTACTGGCACAAATACAGAGAGGCAAAAGTATGGAACAGAATAGTGAACAAAGAGATGAACCCAGCTACTTACCATCATTTGAAATTCGATAAGCTATTTAAAAATTCTTTAGTATGATGAGATCACAGTAATGTATTTATGGTGATGCTTCAATTTCCAGCGATTTATCATAAAATATTCACCTAGACGGATTTCTTCAAGTGTTTTCCCTCGACTTTATTCTTCTAGAAATTTTAGAGTTTCATGTCTTAAGATTAAATCTTTAATTCAGTGAGAGTCTATCTTAGTTAATAGTAAAAGTGTGGGTCCATTTTCTGTCTTCTACAGGTCTTCAACCAGTTCACTCAGCACCATTTGTTAAATAAGGAGTCTTTTCCCCAGTGAAAGTTGTTAATAGCTTATCAAATAAAGACACCTGTACTAGGCTGTTTATCGCAGCCCAATTTACAATTGCTAAAATGTGGAAACAGCCAAAATGTCCTTCAAGCCAGGAATGGATTGGTAAGCTGTGGTATATGTGTACCACGGAATATTACTCAGCCATCAAAAAGGAGATTTTGCAGCATTTGTACTAATGTCAATGGAGGTGGAACACATTATTCTTAGTGAAACATCACAGGAATGAGAAGCATTAATTATATATATTCAACTTTTATATGAGGACAATTAATGACTCAGTGAGGCATGGGGGATGGGGAGAGCAGATAGACAGAGAAAGAGGGAGGGGGTGAGGAAAAGAAAAAAAAATAGAAAATAGTGACTAATTCTTACATTAACTGAATTCAATTTTGACCAAAGTACATTACTTCAACATTAATTTTTAATTCAACTAGTTAATATGTTGCATACAGTATTTCATACTCATTTATAAGTGAAATATGTTTGTAATTTCCCTTTATAACAATAAACGTTCACTAATTTTAATATCAGGTGTATCCTTAATTAGTAGAATGACTTTGAACTACTTCTTCTTTTTCTATTGTATATAAGATTTGGAATGATTTGTTTTTTGAAATTATCTTTTACTTTTATTTATAAATATTAGTTGTCTATTTTTTGAGACTTAAAAAAAAAATTAACTGATGACTCCACACTGAACCTCAGAGTGAAAGCATACAATAATAGATATACTCTTATTTGACAATGTGAATGTTACTTTCTTTGCATTATTATTATTAATATTGCTTAATATTTTTTTAATTAAATCACAGTTGTGTACATTAGTGCAATCAAGGGGTACAATGTGCTGGTTTCATATACAATCTGGAATGTTTTCATCAAACTGTTTAACATAGCCTTCATGGCATTTCTTCAACCCCCCCAGTGGTAAGACAGAATTTATTTACAGAAAAGAATACAGAAATCACTAAAGCTCCTGGTAGAGAGAGAGAACTCAATTGGGGAGAGAAAAGCTCTCTCCATTTCTCTCCCAGTCTTTCCCTGTGTCCCCCTTTAGGCTTTTAGTCTCGGGGTATATATAAGTGTATGGGTTCCTTTGGCCAGGAAAGAATGAACACAGTCCCTTCCGCCAGTCCACCGGGGCAAAGTCAATGAATGTATCAATGAATGGACACAGTCCATTCATGGAATTGAGGCCTAGGAAATTCACATGAAATTGACCTAGGCATAGGAAATGGGGTTCCATATTTAGTCCTAAGTGTAAAGTGAAGGAGACACCAAGGCACAGGTGTCTCCTTGGCAGTTGTCTGGCCTTTTTGGTTATTCGAGTCTCTGATGGGGGTTGGAGGTCCCCCTCCTTGCCTTTCATCCAGCCCACTGGTTCTTCAGCTGGCTGTTGCAGCACCGACACTACCAAGGAGGAGGCGGCAGGTCCACCAGCTCCGCTGAGCTGGCTAGGGCGCCAAATGTCCTGCATCAATTCTCCCTCTCCGAGTAGAAACTCTAACTGCTGTCAGGGGAAAAGGGCGAAGACTCGATCTAACTGCTTCCTGCTGAATCGGGTGATGATAGAAGGGGCAGTTAGGGTTTCTCTGGAGGGAGAGTGATACAGGGGTTTATGGACTGGAACCATCTTTATTGCATGTGGCTTGATGACATTTCTGATTTGTATAATCAGTAATAGGCAAAGGTAGAATAGTGTCAGGTCAGAAGCACTTATTCAGTGATGGTAAAAGAAAACCATATTAGGATTATTCTTGCTGTTTCCTAAATAATAACTTCAAACTTTCTTTTGGCTCATAAGTGTAGGTGGTATGTGGTTGGCTGTCTTCATTGTCTGCCTCTGTAGAAGATGGAGGGTTCCAGGATTTTACTCATGAATGAAGTATGCAGGAATCAACTCCTATAACTTTAACAGCTATAGAAGAAGACAAGATAACAGGAAAGGGGTCTTCCCAAGTTGAGGCTAGGGAAGGTGAATTACAGGGGAGAGTTTTGATCATGACTAGATCTCCAGGAGGGAAAAGTTCCTGTTTTAGTTAGTATGTTCCTCCCCAAAAGGGGAGCATGACTTTCAGGCATGGTTAGGGAGGCATGAGAGAACAGCAAGTCATCCCAATTACACCTTAAAGGCTGGGAGAAAAAATTGGTAACCGGCTTTCCAGAAACCCCCTGTATAGTTATAGATTTGAGAGATAATAGACCAGGGTTAGAGAGAACTACAAAAAAGGTTGCTCCAGTGTCCAAAAGAAATTTTGTCTCCTGGTGCTCCACTATAAGGCAGACCTGGGGCTCTGGATGGGTGATGACACAAGATGGAGCCAAGAGAATTTGCCTCAGGCATCCTCAGTCCAATTTGGGCTTCGATGCTGTTACTGTCCCAGGAGGCCATCGCCTCTGGGGACAGGCCACCCTCCAGTGGTCACCTTTGCATTTTGGACACCGGCCAGGTGGCTTGTCCAGCCAGTGGTGCTGCTGGGGGCAGTCTTTTCTGAAGTGGCCAGTCTGACCATGTTGGAAGCACTTGTTTTTAGCTCCTCTGGTTTCCCTCTTCCCCTGAAAGTTGCTTGTTTGTTGGAGTGCCATTACTAGAACTGTCATTCTTTTCTGTTCCTGTCTCTCTTTTTCCTCTTTTCTCTCCAGGTCTCAGTTATAAAAGACCATAGTGGCCTTTTTAAGAAGATTCTCCAGGTTTTTCTCTGGACCTAGAGCCAATTTCTGGAGTTTTCTTTGAATGTCTGGAGCAGCTTGAGTGATAAATTGTCCTTTAAAATAATCTGACCCTCTATGGAGTCAGGTGTCAATTGGGTGTGTTTCCTCATTGCCTCCCTAAGCCTCTTTTTTTTTTTTTTTATTAAATCATAACTACATACACTAGTGTAATAAAGGGGCACAAAAATGCTGGTTTCATATACAATCTGAAATGTTTTCATTTTCATATACAATCTGAAATGTTTTCATCAAACTGCTCAACATAGCCCTCATGGCATTTTCTTTGTTATTGTATGAAGACGTTTGTATTCTGCATTTAGTAAGTTCCGCCTTTACCCATCTAAGATGCACCATAAGCGTGGTCCCACCAATTATCCTCCCTCTACCCCAAACTTCCCCCTCCTCTCCCTTCCCATATTTTTGTGCTATGGTTGGGTTATAGCCTTAACATGAAACATTTAAATTAGCTTCATAGTAGGGCTGAGTACATTGGATAATTTTTCTTCCATTCTTGAGATGCTTTGCTAAGAATATGTTCCAGCTCCATCCATGTAAACACGAAAGAGGTAAAGTCTCCATCTTTCTTTAAGGCTGCATAATATTCCATGGTATACATGCACCAAAGTTTATTAATCCATTCGTGGGTCAATGGGCACTTGGGCTTCTTCTATGACTTAGCAATTATGAATTGGGCTGCAATAAACATTCTGGTAGAGACGTCTTTGTTGTAGTGTAATTTTTGGTCTTCTGGGTATATACCTAGTAAAGGAACTATAGGGTCGAATGGAAGGTCTATTTTTAGATCTCTAAGTACTCTCCAAACATTATTCCAAAAGGAACCTACTAGTGTGCATTCCCACCAGCAGTGTAGAAGTGTTCCCTTTTCTCCACATCCACACCACATCTCTGGTTTAGGGATTTTGTCAGGTAGGCTAATCTTACTGGAGTTAGGTGATATGTCAGAGTAGTTTTGATTTGCATTTCTCTGAGGATTAAGGAATGTAAACATTTTTTTCTTGTATCTGTAGGACATGCACCTGTCTTCTTTGGAGAAGTTTCTCTTCAAGTCCTTTGCCCACCCTGAGATGGGATCACATGTTCTTTTCTTGCTACTAGTTGGAGTTCTCTGTGTATTCTGGTTATTAACCCTTTGTCAGAGGCATAACCTGTAAATATTTTCTCCCATTCTGAGTGCTTTCTGCTTCCTATAGTTACTATGTTCTTAGCTGTACAGATGGTTTTTAGTTTGATCAGGTCACAGTAGTGTATTTTTGATACTGCTTCATTTACCTGGGGCGTCCTCCTCATAAAATATTCACCCAAGCCAATTCCTTCCAGAATTTCCCCTGAACTTTCTTCTAATATTTTAATAGTTTCATGTCTTAAGTTTAAATCTTTAATCCAGTGAGAGTCTACCTTAGTTAATGGTGAGAGGTGTCGGTCTCGTTTTAGTCTTCTACAGGTCGCCAGCCAGTTCACCCAGGACCATTGGTTAAATAGGGAATCTTTTCCCCACTGAATATTTTTAATGGG
>CAUYON010145644.1:0-10435 GCA_963573935.1 Arctocebus calabarensis
GAGGGAGGGAGGGAGGGAGGGAGGGAGGGAGGGAGGGAGGAAGGAAAGAAAGAAAGAAAGAAAGAAAGAAAGAAAGAAAGAAAGAAAGAAAGAAAGAAAGAAAGAAAGAAAGAAAGAAAGAAAGAAAGAAAGAAAGAAAGAACACTGACGAGGGGTGGATGATGAAAAACCAGTTAATGAGGCCAATCTGTATTATTTAAGGGACAGCTATCCTAAAAGCCCTGATGTTGATCATCACTACATAATCTCTGTATGTAATAAAATTGAACATGCACCCCTTAAGTTTGTACAAATTTAAAAAAAAGAGAGAGTAAAAAACTGAAATATTCAGATGCACACACTCACACATACACACACAAAAAATACCTGAAAGGTTTGTTTGTTTATTATAGCTCTTCCCAAATGAAACCATCAGGCAACGGATGCCTGAAAATCACTGCTTCTGCCTTTTAGAACTTCATTATGTATGTACCTGATTTTTAGAACACACTGTAAGACATCACCTCACTGTATTTCTCTATGTTGATCCTAGTCCAATTTAGAGCAAACTCTGAGAATCTGTCAAAAACATTTGCCAAGTTATTGTAAGTTTAGCATTTAAATGGACCTCCTAGGTACAACCTTCTTATTTTACTAGTTTAAAATGAAATCCAGAGGCCATAAATTTCAAATGACGAGTCCAAGAACATAGTAAGTGCAAAAGACAAGCCAGAATATCACTGTATAGATGATATATGACAATACCACTGCATTATCAGTCTCTATCTTAACAATATATAATTTTTCTTCAGAAGAGTACCTTTGAAAACATTATCAAAGAATTTGTGCATTACAAATTCCCACTAATTGGTCCAATAACTAATGAAGTTTCTGGTTGCAGTATGTAATTCTTATTAAAGGAAAGAGTCATATCTGACTACCAAGAATGCCAAATTGGAGCCTCAATCAACACACACCTAGGGCAATAAACTTACTGGTGTATAATTCAACACGTTTGATAAAGAAATGTGTTTCTCAAAACTGTAATTGTTAAAATTCAAATATTATATCAAAATTGTCAAACTTTTGACTTTATACATAATATTGGCATAACATGGACAAAGATGTGGTAGGTCTTTTCCTGGTGCGGGCAGTAAAGGGGGTACATTTTTCTGTGCAGAATTTAAAAACAGAATAGCATCAATTATCATCATCTTTGGCAAGTCTAAAACATCAAAGACAAAATATTCCTCAGTCAAAATATCTTTTGTTGGCTTGGCACCTGTAGCACAGTGGTTATGGTGCCGGCCACATACACCCAGGCTGGCAGGTTCAAACCCAGCCCGGGCCAGCTAAGTAGCAATGACAACTACAACCAAAAAATAGCCAGGCGTTGTGGCAGGCACTGGTATTCCCGGCTACTTGAGAGGCTGAGGCAAGAGAATCGCTTAAGCCTAAGAGTTGGAGATTGCTGTGAGTTGTGACACTGGGGCACTCTATGAAGGCCAACATAGTGAGACTCTGTCTCAAAATAAAAGAAAATAATATATCTTTTGTTGATAAAAGTTTTAAATAATCATTTTTGAAATTTAACAACCCAGCCTTATTAACTCTCAAATTGGCATATATTTGATTTTCATCCTTTAGCAAACACTGTATTCTACTTGAAAGATAATTGGAAAATTCCCATTAAACCACTGGTACCCCCTCTCTCCCAGGGCACTTAGGCTCAGTTACACCTGCCTATTTTGCCAGACCACTTCTACGGTATCTTCAACAGTCACTTCTACAGCAACTGTGTGATCTTTATTTTCAATCTACTGTGTAAAGACAGGAATTAGTGTCTCAAAATTTTCTCAAAGACAATTCAAACTATTTTAACCATATTTAATTTCAGATGGTATTTTCCAAATATAATTGGATTTAATGTTAAAGTTTTGAGTACAGTCATGACTATCAAAGATTCCTAAACTTCCTCAACATCTTAAGGTTGGCAGAAATGACACCATATGACCAAAGACGTGTCTAATATTGTAAATTTTGAATGCATTGCAAAAAGAGATTTTTATGAATCTGTTCTCATCTTCCTAATACCATATATGTGTTAATTCATTTGAAAGAAATCCTTTAAAAATACAATTAATAGGATATAATCAACAAAACAAATAGATGACTTACATAAAGAGACAAAATATTCATAAACCATGCATCTGTAAAGGGCTAATATTTAGAATCTACAAAGAATTCAAACAAATCAGCAAGAAAAAAACATAAAAATGTGTGCAGAAGATGTGAACAGTTTTTTGAAAGAAGATAGACAAATGGACAAGAAAAATGAAAAAATGATGGCGAAAACTGCTCAACATCACTCATCATCAGGAAATTGTAAATTAAAAACACAATGAGATATCATGGTTAGTCCCGATACAATGGATTTTATTAAAAAGTCTAAAAACAATAGATAATGGAGTAGATAATAAAGAGAAAGGAACAAATGCTTATTACGCTATGGCTAGGACCGCAAATTAGTACAGCCTGGAAAACAGCATAGTGATTTCTCAAAGATCTAAAAGGAGACCCACCATTCAATTCAACAATCCCACTACTGAGTATCTACCCAAGGAAAAGAAGTAATTTTATCAAAAATACATCTATGCTCTAATTTGCATGGCTGCACAATTCACAACTGCAAAAAATGGGGAATAAATCTAAGTGCCCAGCAATTCATGAGTGGATTGACAAAATTTAATATACAAAGAATATATGGAATAGTGGTCAGCCATACAAAAGGACGAATTAATGCCTTGTGTAGCAATCTGGGTGGACTTGGAGACCATTCTTTTAAGTGACGTATTTCAACAATGGAAGAACTAACACCACAGGCGCTCACTGTTAAACTGGAACTAACTGGTGAGCACACCTGTGCACAGAGAGAAGTAAAAGTCATTGGAAAACAAGCAATGGGGAGTCAGGTAAACCTTCCTTCAGGCTACAATGAGCACTCTTTGGGTGATAGCTCACTTACAGTCCTGACTCAAACATTCCAACAGCTATCCATGCTATAAAAACATTTGTACTCTTTTAATACTTTGAATTACAAAAAAAAAATACATGCTGTGTACACTGTCTTAAAGCTATGTATTTTTAAAGATGAAAATAAACTTGTGATTAGTAAAAAAAAATTAAAGTTCTATGGGTAGAAGAACAAGTGACAGTAAAAATAGGTTTATATATATATATATATAATAATTATAAACAGAGGGCTGTCTTCTAACAGTATATTCTTGACAATGTTGGTTCTCTTTTTTTTTTTTTTTTTGAGAGAGAGTCTCAAGCTGTCACCCTGGGTAGAGTGCTGTAGTGTCACAGCTCACTGCAACCTCAAACTCTTAGACTTAAGCGATCCTCTTGCCTCAGCCTCCCAGGTAGCTGGGACCACAGGTGCCTGCCACAACCCCTGGCTATTTTTTGGTTGTAGTTTTCATTGTTTGGCAGGCCTGGGCTGGATTTGAACCCACCAGCTCCGGTGTATGTGGCTGGTGCCCTAGCCGCTTGAGCTACGAGCGCTGAGCCCATTTTGGATTTTTTTATTTTTACTAACAATCATAGGTTTAAAACAAGGGGAAAGCACTCACATGGAAGCAGAATTAGTCAAATGTGAGTGAAGATAAATTGAGGCATCTGGCTAAGATGTCTATTAATAGTGAGTAGACAATGATTTATTTCTCTTCCTCTTCCTATTCTCACTTTCCTCCTTTTGCTTCTTCCCTCCCTCTCCCTTCCCTCCACCTCTCTCCCTCTCTCTCTGTCTCCCCTCTTCCACCTCCACATCTTTATAGTAACTCGATCTCACTGTCTACCTGTGATTAGGGCCCTGTGATTACACTGGAAACACTTACTTCACACAGGACAAATCCTCCATCGCAAGTTCCTTAACCTAATCATATTTGCAAAATACTTTTTTGCTACATAAGGTAATATAGTCACAGGTTCTGGAAATGAGGACATGGATGTCTTTGGGGAATCATTCTGTCCATGCATATTTATATGTGGATCATTGTAAAAGTTTTGAGATACACAAAAATCAAGAAACTTAAAATCCACCCAGATAGAAACAAATGAAGCCCTCCCAGCTCAGTGACAAGCCAAGTGAAGTTAAAACTAGCAGGCCTAAATCAGAATGGACTGTGTCCACTGTGTTGCTGGGAAATGAAATAATGGAGCATAACAGAGTCTGTCTCAAAACTTTCATGGTGACTCACATATACTGTAATAGCTTATATCACAAATATAGACATATTTATACATTTGCACATATATAAAAGATAAATTTTCACATTTCTTCCTAGAAATTATTATCCTTTATTACATTTTATTATTTTGACTGAAAATAATTTTGTCACATAGAAGCAGGGGAATGTTAAAGATAATAAACCCTGGATGTTAAATATTCTAGACACGCCATTGATAAACAATATGCTACCTGTACTTTCCTTTACAGGAAACAATTAAAATAATAGTCACTGGAATCAACCGTGGCTCACGTTTTAAGTTAAAACACATATACCAAAAATTTTTAAAAGGTAAATCGTTACAAGAACGTTAGTCTACTCATAAACAATTTTATTTAATGTAAGATCTAGAAGAGGAGGTTCTTTACAGGGATTTGTGAGGTTTTCAATGCTGCTACAGTAGCGATATCTACAGACCGTCACTCAGGAGAATATATCTCAATCGTTACCCTGTATATAGTAACAAAAGGTAGCAGGATGCATTCGTAAAAACAAAATTTCTAATGGCATACCCAGGAGCACTGTTCTTTCCCTTTCCCATAGTAACTCAGATTAATGAGCAAAGAACAAGGGGCTGACACATAACCTACCCATGGGAGTGCCCACGCCGTAACCTTTGGAGTCTATGAGGCCGCCAATCTGTGTCAGGTTACAGTTCCGCTGTGTAACAAACTCGATGGTTGTTGACTCCATTAGGAAAGCATAATCAGAGGTGAGAACTCTCTGGATTCCTTCTTCATTACTTTTCACCAGCACCGACTGCCTCCTGCTACTCATAAAGGCCCACATTTTGTCATATGTGGAGATTTTTGATTTCTGGGAAAGAATAAAATATATGTTGGTTATAAGAAAGGTCATACCACCTTAGAATTACATGACCATAATAGGGATATACATATGTATATACTCCCAAACATCAATATCTGTATTAAAATTTTTTCATAGAGACTCCTCATCATATTTCTTAGCATAATATAAATTATTTAATTAATATATTTTAAAATTTCAGCGAAAGTAACAAAAACAAAATAAACAAGATTAATAAAGTCAGTACTTTGTGATTGCATCCTGCATGAGTATCTTGTGTCCAATTTCATCTTTTATTTAACTTTACTATAACATCAAGTTTGGAAAGGAGAGGCACTGGACACAAATTGACGCTGTAAGAATGAGAGTCAATCAGGTTGATAAAATATCTCAGATTGCATGTGAAGCCCCCACACTGTACCCCATGGTTGAACTAATGTACACAACTATGATTCAATAAAAAAAAAATAAAAAAGATATTTATTATAAAAAAAAAAAAAGAATGAGAGTTTTTGCTTTTCCAACTTAGTCACCACAGTTGCCACATTAACTTTTGAGGATATAGCATAGGTTGAAGAGATGAGGAGAATTGATTACAAATAATGTCACAATAAAGGATGACTATAGTATCCACTGAGGAAGAAGCTAGTCAGCACAGAATCTGTTTTACCTGCCTTTGGACAACCAGAAGTCTATTATTCAGGTCAACCACTTAAATATTCCTGGACCAATCATACTGAATAGTTTTACATCCAATAGAAAATTCTCAGGAGGGCTTTACTAGGATTTCATTACTAAAGAAAGAAAATGGGTTTTGTTCCAAAGGTACTATTAAAACTGAAACATAAAAAAGTTAGCATCTACTTATTGGAAGCTCATCTATGAAACACTTATCTTCATTTAATTCTTACACAAATATGGAAAAGAATACTGAAGCTATACATGCAGGAGTGATGTCATCATACTGGCTGCCAACATCTTAGATGGTCCAAACTATTTTCACACAATGGATATGCAGTATTTTTTTTTTACAAGTTAATCATGCCTTCACTCCAACATGCCGAAGGACATAAATACGATATTGCCCCTACTTCTACATTGTAGGTGCATAATAATACTGAGGAACTAGTAAAATGATAAAATGGGAAGAAATATTTTATAATTTACTAAAAGAATAAAATATGAAGGTACAATGAGTGATTTTAAAAGAGAAGAATAGAATCAGAGCTAACCAAGAGTAGAAATGCAAACTTCTTCAAATAAACACTAAAACGCAATTAGAGGCCAGTGGCTCAATATTTGAAAGAAAGCATGTTCCTTTCAAATAAGATCAATAGCATTACACATTTGGGAAGATGTCGCATGCCATTTTTCCCCAAGTAAAATAACATAATCTTGGGAATAGAAATGGTAAACATAGGAAATATTTAAGTTTATGATGAAATTCTTATTGCGATCATTAAGATCAATATCCAGAACTTGTCTCATTTACCCTTTCAAATTAGTAACATAAGGAGGACAGTCAGAACAAGTTCACTTTCTTTCTAAGGTCAGGAATTTTTCTTCAAATATTTTGGATAAAGTGAAGCCAACAACACAAAACAAAATCAGGCTAAGAACTCACCTAAAGAGTGAAAGAATTTTAGATGAAGAAATGCAAAGTATACTATTTTTCATTTAGTGTAAATGCTAATAATAGAAAACAGAAGTCTGTAAATGATATTACATAAAATTGGTATACCCAAACTGCACACTCCTTTGACAATTTAAAGGGAACATTTTTAAAATAGAGTGATGTAGTTCCCTATCATAACAGGGGCGTACCCTCTTGCAGTCAAAATCAAGCAGATAGGTAAAAACATGTATAAGTTGTTATTTGTATCTGTAATTTGTACCTAAATTCTCTTATTTGTTTCAGTTATATTTCCACTTATTTATATATTTCCTCAATTCCTAGAGTTAATTGTGAATAAAACTTGAGGACTATCTTTTTTGTCCCAAAGAATGGGGGAGATAATATTTACAATGTCACTAATTATTTGAACAGTGTAATTATATTTTTCTCTTTTTTTAATTATTAAAAGTAGTACTTTTTATTTTGAACACCATGTAGAAAACTTAAATAATTTAAATATAGATGATTATATTTTAAAATAGTCCATAAATGCATCTCTTGTTAATATGTTGCTGTAGTTCATAAGGTAAACACATCAAATTTTTCAGTACAACTGAAAATAAGAAACTTTTCAAAATATTGCTACTCTATCATTTACACATGTATAGAGTTTAATTTTATGTTAATGTGAAATATAGTATTATTTTACTTTTGAAGTACTGGATCCATAATACTAACCTTCAACTAGCATAATAAAAAAATTGTAAAATATATTTTCCTTTAAAATTCTTGAAACACTTTACAACACTTTTTCATTTGTCTGAGTACTTTCTAGAAAGCACTATTTATACTCATTTTGAAACTAATAATTTCCTGCCTTCCATTGTTATTTAAGTATCTCTTATTTGTTAACTGTTTATTTCCAGGAATCTATTGTTTAAATCTATGATATTAGTACAGCTTCATACATTTTCTTTCCTGTCTGGAGAATACACAAGCATTTCTATTATTCTTATAATTGCAAACATGTTTATATAGAAAATAAAAACAAATTCTTTTGATTTTCATAATAAATATAAGAGCCCAATTTTTAAAGTATGATCATCTGTTTGTCACATTCCAGACACTTGATACCTGGAGGTCATCCCTCTAACACTCTTTCTCTGTGGGTTTTTCACTTGTTTTATTGTTGTTGTTCACCAACCACAATTTTCATTTTAAAGGATTTACTTCTTTTATTTATTTATTTATTTATTTATTTATTTTGCAGTTTTTGGCTTGGGCTGGGTTTGAACCTGTCACTTCCAGCATATGGGGCCAGCGCCCTACTCCTTTGAACCACAGGCGCCGCCCTAAAGCATTTACTTCATTATGTCTCTCAATTCCTGCAGTAAAACATAACAGAACGAAAGATAGTTCTAAAAGCCATCAGTACCTTTGCAGACTTGGGGGGTTGGGAGGCTACAGGTGTAAAAATTGCTTAGTTACTCTAGAATTCTATATACAGATTCAGAAAGCAGACAGGGAACATCTTAGAATTTTATGTATGGTTTTTTTTCTCAAGTTTTATTATCTTGCATTTTGAAAGTAAAGGATGAAATAAGTACCACAAGCTTTTCTATCATTAAATCTCTCTGTTGGCATTGAGGCTAATCATATTTTTTGTATCTACATTGATCTTACCCAGAAATGTCATAGGAATCAAAGAAAATTTCTAAAATTGAGACCCATTAAACTATTCAACTTACAAAACAAACAAACAAACAAAAATCAAGCCCTTGGAAATTTGTTAGGCTGAAGGGAAAAGTTAAGCTGTGAAATCTGACTCGCGCAACACAACTGCTGTTCTTCTCTGGTGCAGGACCATCACTTTCTGACTTTTGTGTTGAGATGCTATATATTAAACAGATTTCCTTTTTATTCACACTTAGACCAGATGACATGAAGATAGAGATGCTGTGACTGTTACCTCTTTATAACAGAATGTCAAAACAAAAAGCTCTAAAAGGTATTCAGTGGTAGCCAGTTCAATCTTACGCCTGCATGTTAGCCTTTGTACCGGAGATGCTGTAATTCCGTTAAGCCCCTTCATTTTATCTTTATAAATGATCATTTCCTCAAGTTGGGAGCTCTGATCGTCCTTCTTCAGGGAGGCTTTGCTCCCCCAGTGGCGCTCTCACAATTTACATCGAAAGAAACTCTCTATCTTGGATTCTGAGCCTTGTGACTATTTTAGGTTGACACACTGACCTATTGGAACATGGAATTTTAAAAAAAGGCTAATCCTTATCATTTCCTAATAATTTTATTGTTACTATTATTTTTAGTAATGAAGGGGTTATAGTGAATCACAAGTTTAAAAAAAATCTGCATATCATAAATTTTTCTGAAAGCCTTAAATTGATAGATGGCTTATAAAATACAGTACAACCTCTGTAAGTTGACCACCCCAGGGACTGTAACAGGCTGGTCAACATGAGGAACTAGGCCCGCTGTCGGGATACCTACATGTGCTGAGTGTCTGGTCCATGAAAATTAGGTAACTTACAGAGGGGGTCAATGGAGGGAGCTGGTCAAATATGGAGGTTCTACTATATTTGATGAAAAGTATTTGAAACAAACTTTTAGACTAAATATGAAGATTAGGGTGCTGTCTCTATAAACCAGACCACTCAAATAATCTTTATCTTCACTTATGGAACATACAGAATATGTTAATAATTCAGAATAAAGTAGGGCTGAGTCAGAAATAATTATCAATAGTTTTCTACCACTTATTAACATAATATATGCTTTTATAGAAGTTATCTTAATCTCTTTGAATTTCTGTTTATGTAGTAGTTAAATATCCTTGCCAAACTCACAGTGTTATTGGAGAGATCAAATAAGACACTATTTGTAAGCACGCTGTACTATAGCAAGGCATTCTGGTAGTTCTAGTATCTTTTTAAAAATAGAGTATATTGCTAACAAATGTTATGTATTATTTTTCTTAAAAATACCAAGAATTCTGGCAAACATGTCAGACTGAACATCGAACACATTCTTTTTTTCATGGATTGAAACCATGAGGAAAAAGAGGACGTAAAAAGGGGCAACAGAAATAAAATTTTGAAATCTGGAAGGTAAAAAGATGAATTGGAACTGACTTCACCAACCTTTAATACACCCCCACTCCACAAAGTGCCAGAGATCAGCAGCTGTCCCCACCCTCAAAGCCAGAGCAAACGTGTGTCAGCAGAGCAGAGACTCAGCTCCAACCTCCTTCTCCCTTGCTAGAATAGCTTTGAATAAAGCCCTCCCTATTGTTTAACTATTATGTCTAACTTTTCCCAGTGCAATTTTTGTTTTAACAGGGCTTCCTTTATGTAAAGTGTTTGTTGAATTACTTTGATGTGATAAGTATAATTCTAGATATTCACTTGGTTCCAGTCATCTCAAATAATTAACATACAAGATAATAAAAGGCATAGGATTTGGATGGGATTGGCATTTTTTTTTTGTCTTTAGGAGTCTACATTTTATTTTTTTTTAATTAAATCATAGCTGTGTACATTAGTGCGATCGTGAGGTACAATGTGTTGGCTTCATATACAATCTAAAACATTTTCATCAAACTGTTTAACATAGCCTTCATGGCACTTTCCTAATTATTGTATGAAGACATTTGTATTCTGCATTTAGTAAGTTTCATCTATACCCTTATAAGATTGAGAATACAAGAAACTCTTTGTAGTAGTCA
>CAUYON010145647.1:0-17659 GCA_963573935.1 Arctocebus calabarensis
TACCTTTCACTTGTATCCTAGGGGTCGCAGGTCGCTCCAATAGGGTTGATGTGCGTTCCTCGACCTTGTCTCTTGGCTCAGCTCCAAACCGTTGGCTTTCTTACTAAATTTCTGTCCTTTAACTCTCCTTCTGGACAGGAGCGTCTGCAGAAAGCTGGCTACATGCCGCCATCTTGGCTCCTCCCCTCGGTTTCTTCTTATTCAAAAATAATTCACTTTTTCTATGAAAATATAATATCTATTTTATAGGAAGTTTCAAGTTTAATATCAATGACACTTTACACAATTTTATGATAATTTTTACATTTTTTTAAATCTTGTTCTTATTCCCATCTCATTCTCATTATGTGACTCTCCGTGTGAATATACAGTTGTATGCATATCTGATAGGTTAGATTAGCAAAAAGTTATTTCTGCCTAGAAAAAAACAATTTTTATCAAGCATCTTCTCCTTTTTTCTTTTATGAGTGAATACTTTCTAGTGCTAAATACAACTTCCTTAGGTAAATCACTTTTAATTGCCTGAGTTCAATAAGTTTCCAATTGATCAGACCTCACTGCATAGTTAACTTTGCTTAACTATAATAATAATTACTGAGAGAAAGAAGCAAGTGAAATATAGTGAAATATAGTACTTACTTAGATGTGTGGTTTGACAGGGACTTCAGTGGAATCTCTGTAGCACTGGTAAGATTTTATTCCTTAGTTAGATGATGTTAATTTTAAAGTAGTGATAATTTATTGAAAGGTACAATTATAGTTATACATACTGAAGCCTTTTGATGCTCTTTTTCACTTAATATAATGGCTTATAAACTCAAAGTACTGTTCTTATTTTTCTCATTTTATGGAAGAGAACTCCACCACAGACCGGGCTGCTTTCTAAAGACAGATACTTGGGCACTATAGCTGTGGCCATTTGGAAAGTCTTAAGTAAGAAAGTAGAATCATAAAATTTAAGGCGCATCAATCTGGAAAAAGAAAAACCAGTTACGAAGCTATTTCAATAGTTCCCTTGAGATTTTGCTTCTAGACAAGATGGAGTTACAGGAACCAGATATAACCCTATGTCTGATTCAACCAAATAATGATCAAAGTATATAAGACAGCAGTTTTAAGGCACTGGACATCAGGCAATGTAAGACAGTGATTCTTGAGAAATTGGAAGCAAACAAATGGAGTCTGCATTATCCAACTGGTTTCCTTGAAAGTGAGTCTAAGGTCTCGTGTAGAGAAGAGAAATCGAAATAAAACACAGCAGACCCTGTAAGTTAGCAATATGGAGTTGGCATCTGGGGAGATCAACTCAAGGAAGAGAGAAACACACAGCAAGAACTTCCGAGATATGCAGAGTCAGCCTCTGGCATACAACTGAGCAGTGGTCAGCTCATACATGTAAGGAAACTATCTGAGCTACTCCGGAACATTAGAGGAATAGTACCTACCATCCATGTAGGATCCAGAAACATGCCTTTTCTCACTAGTTAGACTGGAAACACTTGTGATATGCAGTCAGTTTGGGTAGAACTAAAGTGAGTCTTCATTCCCACACTAAGAGCTGCTCTGGTTCTCTGCCTGGTTCAACCACCAGCGGAACAGTACCAAAAGAAATATTTTAAAAATTCTTAGCAGAAAGGAAAATGATATCTGTTCGTTTATTTAAAGATTCTTTGATTTTTTTAAATCAGTATACTGCAGTTTTAGTATATTAATCTTTCATATATTTTATATTTGGTTATCCATGTTTTGCTGCTATTATAAGTGATGCCTATTTTTAAAGTTTTAATTTTTAACATTCAATTGCCAATATATAGAAATAAAAACTGGCTTTTGTATTGATCTCATATGCTACAATCTTGCAGGAGTGTATGGATGTGGTGAGTGACATTAACTTTCACATAGAACTAGAGCTTTAAAAAACATTTTGGTTGCTATGCTTTTAGAAGCTACTACCCCCAGATAATAACGGGCCCAAGTGCTGAGTCAGACCAGAGTCTTATGCAAGGGTGTCAGTCTTAGTTGAAGTTGATTACACCTTATTTTTACATAGACTCAGAGACAAACTATGTGAAAGATAAAAAGCTATGTGAAAGATATGCTAGTTATCTAAGGACAATTATAGCATGAAGGCGTACACTGGTGTGGATCTAACAAGCCTGGGTGACTTTTGCGCTTGTTCCTTTGTCCCTCTGAAGTTGTCTAAGGGGGTACTTTCTCACTCCACTTCTGGTGAACTGAATATCCACATCTGAGTTTTGTTTCTTGCTGCAACATAGTTTTATAACCTACCTGATTCTTCATTTCATTTCTTGTTGCCCTGCTGAGACGCCTCACGGTTTCAGTACAAGCTAAGTCATGACTTAACTGCAATAAGTTGAACGCTTATTGTGTGCAGCATAACTTTGCTAATAACACAGAGATTAATTCAATTGCATTTCAGAAACATACATTTTCTCAAGGAATGAAGTACATAAACAATTCCAAATTTTATGTGTCTTATATGCAGTGAAACTGATAGAAGCTAAAAAGGAGGAAAGATTGATAAAATCTGAAAAAGAAAGTTGGAGTGACTATCTTTGAATATTAAGAGAAATGCTCCCTAGGAGAGAGAATCAAGTAATTTTGTTATATTAAATGTCAAAACTAATACCCATGGGCGAAAACATTAAGAAAGGCAGATTCAAAAAGCCAAAGTAAAGAAGAACGTTACAGAAATTAGAACTGTTCCAAACTGGAATGACCCACTTTTTAGGTAATAAATTCCCTCCTATTAGTAGTGCCGGTACAGAGGTCAGTCATGCTGTCAGTAATATTTCTGATCTGGTAGGAGTTGCTGAAAAAAGAGATTTCTAAGTTTTCTTTACCCCAAAGACTCCAACTGAAGTAGGTCACCAAAAAAATTTTCAGAAGAGGAAAACACTACCTTGGAAACAGAAAACTTTAAATCTCTCTCAGACTAAAAAGGCATAAAGCCTTTATATCCAAATAAGCAGTGGGAAAAAAATCTCAGCCTTGCCTATGAAGTAAGATTTCCATAGAACTCCATTTAATTAGAATATTGGGATCAGGCTGTTTTGTTTCTCTGACAATAATGGAAAGTATTCTGTCTTCTCGTTCCTTCATAGTATTCCAGAATATTTGTTCAAAAAATAGCTGTTTACAAAAATTAGCATATTACTTTTCTGTCACTTGCAAATTAACCTCCCTAAGTGGCTAAAAAATATTCCAGGCTTCCAAGAACCTCCATAGTATTCATCAGAGTAACTCAAGCTGAATACATTTGTTTGCTTACACAAATTTGTTGCTAAGTAGACAATTTGGTGCATTTAATTATGTAATGTTACTTATCCTTCTCCCTGGGAAACACCCCAATTTTCACAATGTTAGAGAGCACCAAACTCAGCCAAAGCATGCTTTGTGCTGCTTCTTTAACACTGGGCAACAGGGTAAAGTCTATGAGATGAAAAAAGAGATTCATTACTCCTGACATTAGAACACTGAACCTAAATAAAAGTCTTCTAAAAATAAGAAACGTCTATCAGGAAACTTTTTATGATACCAGTTTAAATGCCTGTATTGGGTCTTCCAGCAATCTGGTGTACTTAGATATGGTACCTCAAACAAGAGTCTTAAACTGTCACTGTACAAAATTTACTACCCAGGTAGATGTTTCAAATTTTGTGACAAGCTCAATAAAATATGTTTTTTGGTCTACTCACTTATTCTATTTAGTCCTGGTGGAGTTACTTCACCTCAAGAAGCTATAGGCCATCTCCTAACTGGTCCCTGCCTTGTTGCTGGAGTGACCGATACCCTCCCACTCTTCTGTTGATGCTCCCATTCTCCCTGCACGGCAGGCTGATCTTCAGTCAGCTAATTGGATGACAAAGCTTTTTCTTCTTTTTTTGAAAAAGGGTCCTGCTCTGTTGCCTAGGTAGAGTTCAGCAGCATGATCGTAGCTCACTATAACCTCAACACTCCTGGGCTCAAACAATTCTCCTGCCTGAGCCAACTGAGTAGCTGGGATTATAGGCACTAGTCATTGTGCTTGGTTAATTTTTTCATTTTTTGGTAGAAACGGGGTTTTGCTCTTGCTCAGCCTTTTTGTCCATATTACTAATGATAACTTAGTATTTCTCATCAACATTGCCTTCTCAGAGAAGGATCTGAGTGAGTTTCTTGGAAGATAATTTGACCTTTGCTTTTAATCTCGTGTTGTGTATTTCTCAGGGTCTTGAACCAGGTGTATAACAAATTCCTTTGTCATAGATTATTTTGATGTTGTTGTTTTTGCCAATATTTGCTCATTAGCATATATTTTAAAAATCCTGCAAGCATTAATGTCAAAACTAAATTCATTTCGCATATCTGTGAACTCAAGATTGTCCACCCAGTTCTTACTCAGGTTTATGGCCTTCTCACATGCATAAACTTGAACAAACATATTAGGCTGGGTAACTAAGTGATATATTTTTGTGTGTGCTGGGGAGTGAGAGGATATTGAGACTTTTGCATAATCATAACAACTATTACTGTACTACCAGCTTCAATGTCAGAGAAAATTAGGTAAATGCGACATCCATGAGGAGCAAATTCTCAGTATTTTCAGATTTATAGCTAGAGAAGCTGGACAGAAACCTCTGTACTACAACAGCCTGAAAGGGACTTACGCTCTAGCTTAATTCTTATTCATTAAAAAAAGGCCATAGGAGTTTCTGAATTTGGAGGATAAAACTAACATCACAGCATGTGGATTTAACTCACTCACTTTTATCTCTCACTTGGCATCTTCAAAGACCTTCTCCATAGGAGGTAGGAGGGATGGATGTATACAAGTTAATTCCTTCATCTTCAAAGACTTTCTGCATTGGTGTTAGGAAAGATAGATGTATACAAATCAATCCCTTTGTGAAATAAATCAATCTATATAGGATCAAGTGTTGGGGAGAAAAAGACTGATTTGCACGCAAGATGTATAAGCTGTGTGGAAATGAAAGCTAGGTAAAAGCCTTCTTGTCTTTCCTGATCTTCTTCTGGTGCTTTAAGCTTGAATTTGGGCAAGAAATGATTGATTTTGATTTGTCCAATTACTCTTTACCAAAGTGGGCCTTTGACTTGATCTTCAAGTTTCTATCTTGAGAGAGTTGGTGAAAAAAGTCTCTTCCAAGTACCAAATTAATACCCGGCTAATACAGTAGAACCTCTATAGTTCACCACCTCCCTACACTGCCACCTCCTGAAGTTGACCTAATTTTCATAGAGCAGCCTTGTACCAAATGTGCATATCAGTGCAGTAGGCCTACTTACTTATGTTGACCAGTTTTTATAGTCCCATGGGTGGTCAATTCACAGAGGCTCTACTGTATTCTTCATACTAATACTCCTTTCTTTTCCCAGAGTAATATAAGGGTGAATACAATTAGGATACATTGTGTTTGCTAAGTAAAATTCAAGTTTCAGTTGAGCCCTTCACTTGAGCTCAACATATATTATTACATATATTACACATATTATTACATATATTATTCTTAGTCATAAGAAGTAGCAGGGAGAGTTGGGTCTTTCCTGCTTCAAGATCTCATTAAATAACTATAATAGTATTTAACTATAATAAATCTCATTAAATAACTGTTTAATGAGATACTTTGTAAAATATTAAGAAAATTTTAGTATTAAAAATTTATTATTAGTCATAAGTAACCAGAAATTATTATTCAATATTGAAAATAGAATGAATAATACAAAATTTAAAAATGTGAACATTTAGGATTGATTTTTTTGTCTATTTTCGGCCCTTGCTGTGTTTAATAGTGATATCTCTAAACAGTTTTTTAGACTTTCACTTCTTTATCCACATTTGGATTAATGACATGATCCAGTTCTTTATTTTCTATTTCTGAATTTTCCAAATGTAGATCCAATGTCTTAGTAATAAAAAATTAAATGCTAAGTGGAAACTCAATTGAAGACCATTTTGTCTTGTTCCATTATAGCAGAACCACAAAATGCCACACTTAGTGGTATTTGACTTTCCATATAATTTTCTACCAAATGATATTATTTCTTTATAATTTCCTTTTTGTCTTATCCAGTTTCTTCATTAGCAAAATATCTATTTGACAGTAATATAGTCATCTCTTTAAAAATGTGGAAAAAAGCCAGGTGCAGTGGCTCACATTTGTAACCTTTGGATGACAAACCTAATCCATTGGCCTTTCGAAGGCCAAAGAAGGAAGATTTCTTGAGGCTAGGAATTTGAGACTAGTCTGAGGAAGAACAAGACCTCTCTGTCCAAGGAATAGAAAAATTAGCCATGCATGGTGGTCCTTGCCTGTAGTCCCAGTTATTTGCAAAGTTGAGGCAGGAGGATCACTCTAGCCCAGGACTCTGAGGTTGCAGTGAACTATAATAGTGTCATCAGACTCTATCCTGGGAGACAGAGCAAGACCCCGTCTCAAAAAAAAAGTGGAAACAACATCTGCATGTCTGTCATCGGTGAGTTTAGTGCCTAGTATACGTCAAATGGCTGATGAGTCTGTAGTTTCAGTCTTTGTTTGACTGACCTACTGTTTGTCTAACCAAGAGACGTTAGCAGATGTGGGGAAATGTGGTAAGTGTTGAAGGACACACAGATAGAAAAAGGAAAAAATATCAAAATCCAGGACAATAGGTGACAATCTTTTAAAAGCCTCCTGGGGTTGATTTATTACATCTGGCAATGCTGAGCTTTTCAGTTTTTTCCTTTCTTTGTGAAAATCATCAGGGGGTTACAGGATATAATAAGCCAGAAGTATGTGAAAAGATGAGATGAAAACAGAAAATATTGAGACAAACTCCCTTCATTTTTTATATAAAATAGCAAGAAAAGATGTCTTCTCATATTGTCCAAATATCATCTCCAATTATGTTCTTTTGAAAGTTTTTTCAAGGAAATCTGAAGTTTTATTTTTTGTTCTAGACTTCTTTGAATCTGGGAGAGTTATAAATAAAATTTTCAATTTGTTGAGAATCATTAATGACAACAAGATGAGAGGACAAGCAATTATAGGTAGTAAATAATGAGTTGATAAGAAAAAAGATTTGGAAAGTATAACATTTTGCAGCACAAATGTAAATCATTGCATTTTAATTCTGTTAGTGATAATAACTATTAGTAGTGTATTATTTACTTGAACCTTATGATTCATTTTTATTATTTTTATGTTATATGTTATGTTATTTATTCATTTGGAGACAGGGTCTTTGCCCAAGCTGGCGTACAGTGTTGCAATCTCAGCTCACTGCAAACTCAAGCTTGTTGGAACAATCAGTCTGCCTGCCTCAGCCTTCTGAATAGCCAGGACTACAGATTCATGCCATTACACTTGGCTAAGTTTTTTGTTTGTTTTTGACACAGACGAAGTTTCCTTATGTTGCTTAGGCTAGTCTTGAACTCCTGGCCTCAAGTGATCCTCTTGCTTCAGCCTCCCAAAGTACAGCCATTCAAAGTACAATGAACCGCTGCTCCTGGCCTATTTTTATGTTTTTAAGGCTTTGCTTAAATATTTAAATTGCATTTTTTAAATTAAATCATAGCTGTGTACATTAATGAAAAATTGCATTTTTTTAATGTAAGTCTATTCACTTTTTTAATTGGCCTTTATTCTACCTTGAAACTTGTAGTATGCTTTTCTCTGAATCAACATTATTAAGAGAAATCTGGCTTACGTTTTCTCAAAAAATTACATTTTTGAAATATTGCAGACACGTAAATCTTTCAGATGAGATTACATGTACATACATATAATGATAGTAAGAAATATAGGGGAGCACTAAGACAGGTAATGTAAACAACATTTTCATTTGTCTTTGGGTTATGTTTTGTGCTTAAAACTTAACATCATAATTGATTTTCTAAGAGCCAAACTGCTTCCAACAAAACAACTAATGAGGGAGAGAGCTGTCTCAAGATCTACTGAAGAGCTTCACAATTCCTAAAATGATATCTTGTTATTTACCATTTTATAGTGAACACTTAAATTAGTGGTTTGTCATTTTAATCTATTGGCTATTTGTGGTGTCTCATCTTAATATTATAATACATTACATGATGTATCTCAGGGACTGGGAAAATGAATGAATAAGTGAGATATTTATGATTTTTTTTAAATTTGGTCTTTAGCCAAGGAATTGCTGGCTAAAAAGAGAAAGATAATGTCAATCAGAACCATTATAAAGAATAGAGATGATCTTCCTGCAGGAAAAACTTAGAATAGATAAAAATATAGAATATAGTTAAAAGACCAGCATATACCCATGGATTTACAACCAATTATCTGTGTTATCTTTTTCTAATTAGACTCTCTCAGTCTAAGTTTTCTCATTTTCAAGATGCAGTTTATAACTTCAATTACTTCAAATGTTTGCAAAAAAGAGGTGGGTCATAAACTATAACACAATAGCCACTATGGCAAAATATTTTTTCCATATGTAGTATGAATCAAATGTAATAATATAGACTTCTGTAAACCATAAAGCTCTAAACAAATACTGTTTTTGACAAAATAATAAGTGGAGAATTCTGCAAGTGTTCTTCTTCGCAGATTTGGAGCTAAACAAAGAATGTTGGATCCTGAGTTTGAACTGTGAGTTCTGGTGAAAAGAATTGTGAATACAAGTCTTGTTTGGGTATTATGAAGAGGGGTTGATAAAAGGATGGAGGACCTTTAAAGGATCCTTTAAAGGATTGTGTACAATCGGATACTATTTCATAAGGTTAACCTTCGTTTTATGTTGTAGGCTTCATTCTGCCCGACTCAAGGCTTTTCTTCTGTGTTTCTACCTGGACATACAGTTCCCATTGCAGATCCAATCACTCAAATGCCCAGAGCAGAAAGCAGGAAGGAGCAGCTTCAGCAGAGAAAGAGATTCCTCCACAAAGTTTCTGATGGAGAGAGACGGGAGCTGTGTACAGGAGTGATGGCACTAGTTTTCTCAGCTTTGATTTTTAAGAAATTGACAGGGTTCAGCCTCTCTCTGGGATAATGTTTGGTACAGTTTGAGTGTTGATGTGTTTGAGGAACCTTTGTTTTATTTTTATTTTTTCAACTACATCAAATGTGTTTTATTTCTCCCCTGCCCCATCCCCCATCAAAAGTCAAAATAGACATAAAACAACACAAGTATATATTGCAAAATGCTAAATTTATAGATCTAAATAGCATTTTCAGGATATGTTTTATATTATTTTAGTATGTTTTTGTATGCTTGATACATTGATACTATTTACTATTAATTTTTAATTAAAATCATATCTGTATACATTTATGAGGTATAATGTGATGATTTGATATACAATGTAGAATGCTTAAGTCAAACTGATAAACATAGCCCTTATCTCACATATTTTTTGAGGTAAGACATGCAAAATTTACTCTTAGTTATTTTGAAATATACAAAGGCATTGTGTACATTAGGTGAGATCCCACCAAATGCCCTCCCTCTTCCCACCAAGTGCCCTCTCCCTCCCCTCCCTCCTCATCCCTTCCCCTTGCCATACTATATTTATATTTTATCATTTGCACAAGGGTATAGGTGTTTATATATTGGTTTCATAATAGTATTGAGTGCATTAGATACTTTTTTCCATTCTTTCTTTTTGTAGAGACAGAGTCTCACTTTAGAGTGCCGTGGTGTCACACAGCTCACAGCAACTTCTAACTCCTGAACTTAGGCGATTCTCTTGCCTTGGCCTCCTGAGTAGCTGGGACTACAGGCGCCCACCACAACGCCTGGCGTTCGGATGAGGCTGGGTTTGAACTGGCCACCTTTGGTATATGGGGCCCTACTTTTTTCCATTCTTGAGATACTTTCCTAAGGGGAATGTGTTCCAACTCCACCCAGGTACACATAAAAGATGTAAAGTCTCCATCTTTTTTAATGGTTGATAGTATTCCATGGTATACATATACCACAATTTGTTCATCTATTCATGGGTTAATAGGTGTTTCAGTTACTTCCACGACTTGGCAATATTTAGATTGGTCAGATTCTCATCTAGGAGGTCGCAGCAACCATGAAGACTGTTCTTCTCTGATAAATTGATCTACAAGGTATCCAGTCTCTGCTCATTCCTGTCTACTGCTGATTTCTAGGAATGGTGTATTAAAAAGAAAACAAAAAAGGAAGATTCTAGAAAAGAAGCATTTAGAGTATGCTATAGACCAGAGGTTATTTGTTTTTAGAGTATGCTATAGACCAGAGGTTATTTGTTTTTCATATCTTCAACCACTTCTTTGATTTATTTAGCATTAAAGATTCTTAAAATAAGCGCAGTTTCCTAAACTAGAGAAATCAAAGATTTCTTCCTGCTAGGGAGGAAACAGAGAATATTCATTTCAACTCAATTAGCAAAAAAGCTGAGGACAAATGTGATCAGAATTCAATTAGGATTGGAAACTCAGAGATAACTTTTGATGTTTATTCTTAGTTTTCCAAACTCAAATCATACCAACATAGTCATGTATCTTAAAAACTGTAAACCTTTGTGTTAACATGATTTAATTTCATTCGTCTTATCTTTGCAAGGCGGGTATGTTATCACCCAAATGACAAAGAAACCAACTGAGATACTCAGTGGTTAAATAACTTAGCCAAGGCCAGAAAGCTAAGAAAAGTAAGGAACAGTATTGGAACCTTAGATTCTTAATTTCTAAGCTATTGTGGTTTCTACCACAGTGTCAGTGATGGTTTGGTTATGGGATAATAAGATAATGAATACAGATACAACTTGAAATCCCTGGACCAGATTTCTCTTTTTTTGTATTGATTTTCTGCCAAGAGAACACGAAAGCCAGGAAACTTTTCTCTCAGTGGGAATTAGCGGAAGAAACCACTTGAATCACAGCTTAAACATTCAGCCTAATCAAAGCAACCTTCAAGAGCTGACATGTAACCACAGCTTTGAGAGTCAATGCAAGTAACAAAATCATGATATTTGTTAAACATCCTCATAAAATTACATTAAGATCTAGTCTTTTGCTACGTTATTCTAAAACTGCTAAAGGCAAAGATGGTAAAGAAGGCAATAAAGAGCAAAATACCCAGAACTTGTAGGAAAGACAGGGGAAGGAGATAGATCATTCTTTTCCTGAAAAACTTATAGTATATTTATGGAGTTAAATTCTATTAGAAAAAAATTGTACAAAAAAAAATCTTGGATAAGGAGAGAGATTTTAGGTTTTCAGGGGATATTTACACAATAGTTCAGAAAATATTTAATACTACAAACTTCACAGAAGAATATGGCTACCTGTGGAACTTTTATAATAAGATTTGGCCTGAATATTAGGTTTATTTTTTATTCTTTTTCTTCCTTCTTACGTTTTTCTTATGTACATGTTCTTTAAACATGTATTACATCAATTTATCCCATTGAAAGTTTATATTTAATAATTACTTATATAAAATGGCAACTCACTTACCTAGTATAGAAACTAACTGATTTTACTTAAGTGAATTTCTTGTACTAAAGGATGGCACCCAGAAGATGATCCCTGCTTAACATTAGCCTTGCTTCTTATGCTAGTATCTTGTCGATAGCAAAATCTCAATACATGTTACTTTAATGATGGAAGAAACAGATGGGGATAATCCTTGGGTCTTAGTTTCCACATGTGTAAGAGGAATATAAAACTATCTATCATAGTGTTGTTTTGATGAGGACATTTAGACATAGTTTCTATACTGTAGTGCTTAGGATGGAAAAGCTGCTAAAAAATAGTAGATGGGGCGGCACCTGTGGCTCAGTGGGTAGGGCGCCAGCCCCATATATCGAGGGTAGGGGGTTCAAACCTGGCCCAGCCAAACTGCAACAACAACAACAACAAAATAGCCTGGTGTTGTGGCAGACGCCTGTAATCCCAGCTGCTCGGGAGGCTGAGTTAAGAGAGTCAACTGCCTAAGTCCAGGAGTTGGAGGGTACTGTCAGCTGTGTGATGCCAGGGCACTCTACCGAAGGCGATAAAGTGAGACTCTGTCTCTAAAAAAAAAGTAGATGGTAAATAAACATCAACTTTCTCTCACACCTTCTGTTACTTTTGTCTTTTTGATCAATTTATGGAGAAATATTTCTAAAATGCTGTCCATACTTTACTATTTTCTTGAATTAAAAGTACTTAAATTGAAAGTACCAAAGACTAAACACACAGTAGTAATTAACATTTACTGAATCTTCCTGTGTTCTAAGAGCAATAGGCATTAGTGTATATTCTCTTCTTAAATATGAAGAAACCAAAGCCCAGATAGGAAAAGAATAACAACCACAATGAAAAAGCAAGGGTGTGAATTAGACCCCACAATGTCTGCACTTAGCCCTAGTGCCAACTTGCTGTGATTATGTATATCAAGTCTCATGTTGGGCTTGAATACAGGGAAACTCTTAGACATTACCAACATTTATTTGACCACATCAAATATTCTAAATATTCAGGATGTTGGTCCTGATTATTTTTTGACCGTATGCCTATTGACTGATTTGTTAAGTCTTTTTTCCCTTCATAGTCCAGGAGAGAATGTCTTCATTTCATTGTATAGGTTCTATTTTATAGGTTGAGAAATCATATGTCCATATGGTTAAAAGTTCTGTATAAAACAAAAGTAAATGTGCCTCAGGGATTCTTCTTTTAGTAAAAAATTAGAGCGTGGGCTTCTCAGACAAATTATTACTCTTCCAACAAACACTTTTTAGGCATGAGGAGGGGGATGAAAATGGGGAAGACTTGCCCTTTACTCTACAAACTCTACAATCATATCATACAAAGAACAATATTATAGACAGATTAATAAGCTGCATAATAAGTTAAGTACTTAAAGAATACTCATTTTTCAGGGGGGAGGAGACAATATAAAAACTACTGTGTGCACAATCCCTTCCAAAAAATAGGTGTACATAGTAAAAATCCAACAGCAAAGGAAACCACACAGCTAAGTTGAATCATCTGTCTCTTTATTCATTCTTAAAAATAAATAAAAGTACATGATGAGATTATTTTGAACAAACAAATTCTCAAATTAGAGCCATCAAGTGGGTACAGGTATAAAATATGCAGCCTGGACAAGCTCAAGCCTGTGAAGAAGTGGTCAAATTATGATGGAGTACTGAGTAAGCTAAGTTGCTCACATTGAAAAGGCCAGAACAATTAAAAATGATTTATAAAATTAATAGGGAAGGGTGGCATGGAATTCTTGCAGGAGATTTATAGCTGAGCACCTTTTTAATGAATATGGAAATGAACAGAGGGCTCCCCTGACAATGCATTTCTCCTTTCAGCATGCACCAGAAATGCTGAGAGAAAATGTTGTAGAGAAGATAAAGACAATGATCTGGTGAAGAATGGTGCCAAATGCATTATTAATGAATAATAAAAACTGTCCTTGAGTGTGTGCGAGAAACCAGGCTCTGGGTGGAGCATTTCACATGAATTATTTCATTTAATTTTCCTCAAGAACCCTCTGTTATCATCCTCATTGTACAGACGCTACTTGGTTTTAGGGATGTTAAGTAATGATAACAAAGTAATCAATTTACTAAGTGATAGAGTCTGCCTTCCAAGTTAGAGTTTGAAGTTCTGAAGGTCAACATCACAAAACAATGGGAAATTCTGGCAATTTCATTGAGTGAGAAGGTAATTTTTCCCAAAATATTTGCTCTGTCTAATCCAAATAACTTGCATTCATAGTTAAAAACACAGTGTCTTTCGTGGTTTTAAGAATAAAGTAGCAAATTATACGCTAAAGGCACAAAAACATAGTAAGATAGACTTCAATGGATTTTATAATGAATTTTATAATAAGGTTCAGGAGTTTTAATAAATTCTTTCTACTAATAGTACAAAATTTTCTTTTCTTTCTTTTTTTTTCCTGTGAAACAGAGTTTCACTTCATTGCCCTCAGTAGAGTGCTGTAGCGTCGTAGCTCACAGCAACCTCAAACTCTTGGGCTCAAGATATTCTCTTGTCTCAGTTTC
Source organism: Arctocebus calabarensis (assembly GCA_963573935.1). NCBI lineage: Eukaryota > Metazoa > Chordata > Mammalia > Primates > Lorisidae > Arctocebus > Arctocebus calabarensis. The sequence continues at coordinate 14,006 of CAUYON010145647.1, forward strand.
CCAAGTATCTGGGACTACAGGCACCTGCCACAATGCCCAGCTATATTTTAGAGACAGGGGTTTTGCTCTTCTCTGCTGGTCTCGAACTCATGAACTCAAGCAATCCACCTGCCTCAGCTTCCCAGAGTGCTGGGATTAAAGGCATGAGCCACTGTGCCCGGCCAGCTCAAAAAATTTTAAAATCAAATAAGTAAAGAATGCCTTTGCTGAATAGGATTATTGTTATAAGAATAATACTTAATGCCATTACTGACTTGTTTTTATGCATTTTTCATTAGCTTGTATTCTTATCCTTTTATTACCAAGTTACTCACCAAAATCCTTAAATAAATGAATTGTCTCTTCAGAACAGGATTTCCTTGGGGAAATCCTATAAAGAGGTAACATTTGTGTACAAGGTCCTAAAATTCAAAGACCAGTTAAAACAACTAAATTTTTAGCAGTTAAATACAGTGCTATTTTTAATGTGTACCTTATAGCAAAAGCAAAAGAGAGTTTTAAGTTTTCTAAAGTGTTTATAATTTAATGTGATTTTGATCGTTCTATAAAAAGCTATGTCAGTTTCCCAAGACTCAAGCTACTTATGGCTATATATTATATTTGTGGAAATAGCATTACATTTTTAACTAGCCTTTACTATGTCCTACTATAATTTTCTAGTTCTCTGAAGTGACTATTCAATGTGACTGACCTTATAACAACCATCGCACTGGATTTCTTTATATATTGTGAGTCTTTTTTGTTGTGTTATCCAGCTTTATGATAATATGCTACCTATGGGTATAATAAGGGGGTCATGCAAATGCATTAAACATTCCCTGTGAAACATACACTACCTTACCCCTACCCACACACACCTCCTAATCATCCGTCGCACAGCCTGGAAGTCAGACGTTAAAAATTTTCTTCCTTGGGTAAAAGAGTGCTGAAGAGTTCATGGCTGCATGGTATTACACATAACGAGGTTTCCAACCAGTCTTGAGAAAGGAAACTTGCATAATGTGTAGGAATAATGTCAGCCATGACTGCATTAGGTTTTTTCTGAGATACAAAAAGATAATATTTTTGAAAAAATATTTGAGCTACAAAAGGTAAGGTGCTATTACTGTTTACATTTGTGCTGTGAAATTAATTTAGCAAATAACTTTCCTCCATGACTACTAAGAGTCCAGCACTGATGAATTCATCCTTTCATTTGCAGTATTTACAGTTACATGTCACATTTTTTATTTGTTTGTGTTTTGAGCCAGAGTCTCACTATGTTGCCCTCGGTAGAGTGCTGTGATATCACAGCTCACAGCAACCTCAAACTCTTGAGCTTAAGCAATTCTCTTTCCTCAGCCTCCCAAGTATCTGGGATTATAGGCACCCACGACAATGCCCAGCTATTTTTGTTGTTGTTGTTGTTGTTGTTGTTGTTGTCATTGTTGTTTAGCTGGCCCCAACCAGCCAGCCCTGGTGTATGTGGCCGGTGCCCTAACCACTAAGCAACAAGCACCAAGCCTACATGTCACATTTTAAGATGGAAACAGGGTGAGTTTGGAAGACTTGAGAATAACTAGTTTGTAGAAACAAAGACTAAGAGGAGAAATAATAGCTAATATCAGATAACATGAGTTTCATGGAGCAGGAGCTGATTTTTTATATGCTTTCTCAAGAATATGAATTAGCTCCATCAGGTTAATGGCAAAGGGAAAAGGTTTGGGCTCAGTGAACAAAAGTGTGATATAATACTTTGTCAGAGAGCAAGTTTTAACATAAGGTGTGTTCAAGAAAGGGTAACCGATAATTTCTTAAAGATGCTCTGGAATGACTTTTTTTAACCCACAGAGATTTAGTTGGATCATGTAACTATTAATACCCTGCTGTTGTTCAACAGGGAGTAGCATGAAAGGCCATGGATCAGGGAAGGCTTAAACAGTGTGGGTTCACTATTGTGGCCCCGCCAAGGGGAGAGAACACACTTGTTTTCCAGGATAATCATCTGGGATAGGGAGCAATTTGATCAATTTGATGATACACTTTATATGGTAATAGAAAAAGTTAAAGCCTGACTTTTAATTCCTTTTATTTATTTATTCACTTATTCATCAATTTATCAACATAAAACGGTATGTGGCAAGTGCGGTTATGTGAAAACTGTGATGACGATGAGCTTAGGAGGATTCTAAATGCAGCTTGAGTTCTTACGGTGTGGAGAGAGAGGCCACGGGTGAGATGAGATAACAGAAAGGCGAATAATGTTGTACTGAGGACATGGATGGGAGGGGTTAATTTGAGGGTGAATTGATAACAGTGGAATATTATTAAAAATTAGCCTGTTTCTCTCTTTCTTCCTTTTCTTTCCTTTCCTTTTCCCTCCCCTCCTACTTCCTTCCTTCTCTTTCTTCCTTGCTTTTTATTCTGTGATGTGTCCAGTTGGGACAATACCAGTTTTCATCAGTCTCTTCTTACGTACCACCCTTCTCCATGAAATCCAACTGAGCATTCACCACCCACTCTGAGAACAGCCTGAAGTTCATCCATAATAGCACCTATATAGTCTCAAAATAGGATTTGGGAAAAGTCATTGTTCTATTACTCTAAAAATGCACCTCAGTGGTAGGTTTACATAGAGTAGACATTACATATTTGTTGGATGTATAAATAAATGAATAAAGGATACCAAATATTTATCACATCTTTTGAATAATATCTTGCACTTAGTAATAGTATCTCATGTAAGGTCCTAACTAAGTCTGTGAATTATTATTATTTATATTATGTTTATATTTAATCTTTGTACGATTCAATTTTTTATATAGTTTTGAGTAAAAATAATAAATTCAGTCAATATACTTACATGTAATTACATGTAAATGTGTACATAATCATGAATTGCACACAATTCAGTTCAAGGTTGAAATACAGATTTGCAGGACTTTGCAGCAGATCAGGCAGTGTTAAGTCCATTTCATAATCCGGCAAACTGAAGCTTAGAGAGAGTTATACCAGATCTCAAATAGCCTATAACTATTGGCAATCCAACTCTTCTAATCTCAAAGTCACTTATTTTTCCATAATAAACTATCTTAATATCTTTTTCTCCAGAATGTGCTAATTGGGGTATTTGTAGGTGGGGCAGAAAGGGTACATACATGCCTCTTTTTGCAAAAAAGCACATGGTAATTTCTCTGGCTTTCAATATTAAATAAAGGTCATTACTCATTGGTAGCTCAGACATTGTGCAATCCTGACGGAAGAAAAAAATCAACTTTTTAATAAATTAAAGGTTGTTCTGAGTTTTAATAAAATGTTCTTTTTAAATGCAGATTGTTTAGGTGCTTAGGTCTTCTGGGTTCATTCTCCTTATTTGTAAAAAGGAAGCAATTGGATAATAGTCTCCAAGGTCTTTTCAAACCATTATTATTTTAAGTGTTTGCATTCTTCCAGCTTTGAGTAGCTTATTTCTTTTTGTGTGTTTTTTTCTTTTTTGTTAAATCATAGCTATGTACATTAACCAACTATGGCGTACAATGTGCTGGTTTCATATACAATCTGAAATATTTTCATCAAACTGGTTAACATAGTCTTCACAACATTTTCTTAGTTATTGTGTTAAGACATTTATATTCTGCATTTAGTAGGTTTCACCTGTACCCTTCTAAAATGCAC
>CAUYON010145648.1:0-38027 GCA_963573935.1 Arctocebus calabarensis
ACTGGGAGAGAAACGGAGAGAGCTTCTCTCTCCCCACTAGAATTTTCTCCCTCTAACAGATGCCTTAATGTTTTCTGTATTCTTTTCTTTCTTTTCTGTGAATAAATTCTGTCTTACAAAAAAAAAAAAAAAAAGAAAAATCAAATAACATCCAGCACAATTCCAGCATGTAAATCATTTGTCCTAAAGAAGTGAATTGCTCCCCCAATAGTCCAAGTGCCCTGTATCCACCTGGGCTTTGTTGAAGATCGATTGGGACATACCATGTGAGTTCTGGCCAGTGAGATATGAGGTACGTCACTTCTGAGCCACCAAGCCACCCCTCAATTCTGTCTTCCCTTGGGAAGGAAGAATTGGTGTGGTGGCATCTCAAGAGGACAGAGTTCCCAGGGGTATCTGAGTAACTTCATGGAACAAACACTTCACCAGCTGGTACTACACATATAGGATGGGCAATACAGTGATTTTTGCAGCATTAAGTCACTGATATTTCTAGCTTACATGGTTACTGCAGCACACCATAGACTGTCTGGATAACTGTAGTACTCAAAGATCAGACACAACTCCACCCCAGCAAAACCCCTAGGGTCTCCCTCTGAAGAGTTACATGACCCAGGTTCAACACAGGCATTACATATCGCCTCACTTTTGAATGACAAAAAATCTTTTCTTGCTGTGTGACTAAAGAGAAAAATTAGAAAGTGATTTTTGGTGGGATATGTTAACTGGAGCATCTCTCGCCTCTGCTGGGAAATCAGATTATAATTCCAAAATTGTGCATGATATACCCAAAACATAGCCCTGCCTCCCAAAGAGAAGGCCCTTGGTGATTATTAGTTTAAGAAAATAAAATCCCCTCCCACCAGGTTCAAAGCCAGCCTCATTCTTTTGTTCCCATAAAGACTTTCTTTCTTCATGTTCCCTGGTGTCTGCATGGCCTGTGCGCTTTCTCCTAATGATTAAACTCCTAAAAATACTACAAAGAATGCTTAATAAGGCTTTTGTATTTTTCTGGTTGCTATAGAGACTATTTAGTGTAGCACTGTAAGTATGTGCAAATATGTATTTTGGACAGTGTTTAAAAACACGTATAATTTGCCCAGCTATAATAGCTACTTCAGAGTGTTGCTGTTCAGTAAGATAAGGCATATGTAAAGCATTTTATAGTGTGTTATTTATAGTTACTTACTTAATAGCTTACAACAGCTTCTTCCATTGTGTAAAGGAAATAGGCATTTACCCTATTTTAACAATGAATATCATTTACTCCTTTAAAGCAACTGATAGTCTCAGTACCACGCAGGCTGGTAAATACGCAATTGATATAACATCGATGCAAGAAAGAAACCATGTTGACAAAGAGTTACCAGGGAAAAAAAGGGTCCTGCAGATGAAGTCTTGAGCTCATTAGGTAAGTGTTGACTGCTGGAAAGAGGCCACTCTCTGCTTTGAAGTTACCCTCAGGGATGTATCCCTGGGTGAAATAACAGAGATAATAATAGCAACAACTACAACTAACAGTTATGGAGCAAACTTGACATTGGGCAGCATGCATGGTACTAAGTGCTTCACATTCCTGTTCTCCATCTCAGGAAGCTATAGCTCTGGGAGATAGCCACTGTTGTCATCTTCATGCGTTGCTTAAGGAAACTGAAGTGGAGAAGTTATACCACGTGCCCACAATCACTGTAGGTAGGGAGGGGTGGATCCAAGAGTCAAGGTTAGACTACCTTACCCCAAAACTTGTAAGCGTTGCTCAGTACCACTGATATTCTTCCAAGGACTGCAGGACCCACGCTAAAGTTAGTTCTTTCTCAGCAACCTATCCCCCAACCTGTAGCACAAACATATTTTCCAGGCACACAGAATTTTTGGCAGTGGCCAATTCCACTAGCCAAAGCATATGACACAATGTACACTGTTCAGATTCTTTACATGTCATCTTTTTTTTTCTTAATTTCAAAACATTAAGGGAGTACCAATGTTTTGTTGTAGAATGCTTACGTCGAGGTGTTTAGTGTGTTCATCCTCAGAATAATGTTCATCATACCCGACACGTAAGTCGTCACTCCTCACTCCCCTTCATCCTCCCCGTCTTTGTTTCCGACGTCCTTTACTTCTCTTTGTGCCTGTGTGCCCATCACATTGCTCCCAATGATTAGTGAGAACCTGTGTTTTTTATTTTCCCATTCCTGAGACACTTCACTTAGAATCATGGTCTCCAGTTCCATCCAAGTTGCTACAAAGACATTTCATCCTTTTTTTTTTTATAGCTGAGTAGAACGCCACAGTGTACATAGACTTTTTTTTTTTATCCACTTGTGAATTGATGGGCACTTAGGTTGATGGTCCACTTTTGCCATTGTGGATTGTGCTACAATAAAAATTCAAATGCACCTGTCTTTTCGATAAAATGGCTTTTCTTCCCTTGCATAGCTATCCAGTAGTTGGGTTGCGGGATCAAATGGTGAGCCTATGTTTATTTCCATGAGGAACCTCCATGCTATTTTCCATAAAGGTTGTACTGATTTCCACTCCCACCAACAGCCCATAAGGGTGCCTTTCTCTCTGCATCCATGCCAGCTTTTATTGTTTTGACTTCTTTAAATTAGGCATTCTTATAACATGTTACATCATTGTGGTTTTAATTTGCATTTTTCTGATGACTGGTGATGCTGACCATTTTTCATATTTTTTTTTCCTATCTACCTTTTTAAAAATCTTCTGTTCATTCTTTTGCTCACTTTGTAATAAGGTTGCTTGTTTTTCCCTTGCTGAGTTGTTTGAATTCTTTGTGTATTCTTGAGTCTATGTGTTAGCCCTTTATCAAATGTGCAGTTTGCAAATATTTTCTCCCCATATCTACGTTGTTTATTTACTCTACTGATCATTTCCCTTGCTGTGAAGATTTTTTTTTAATTTAAGTTTTGTTATTGCTGTATTTGCCTTTGGGGTCTTAGCCATAAATTCTTTGCCTAAGCCCATGGAATAGAGCGCCCAGAAATAAAACCATCTACCTACAATCAACTGATCTTTGACCAAGCAGACAACAACATATACTGTGGAAAGGAAGGTCTAATCAATCAATAGTGCTGGAAAACTGGATAGCTACATGCAGAAGAATGAAACCTGACTCTCACCATATACAAAAATGATTTCAAGAGGTCAGGCAGGAAATCACATGTCATTTTTACAACCTCATCACACCTTCAGGTCATAGATGTCACCACCCACTTTGTTCAGAAGAGACACTGACCCTCAGGACAGGCTTGCCAATCATCACATAGCTTGCATATAGCACAGCCAGCATGCAATATCAGGTAAGGTATAACTCAAAAAAAACTTTTTCATTATTAAACGGTATAGGCACAAATAATGCAGTGTTTCTCAATTGTGGGCCATCTTGGCCCCTGGGAGATATTTGATGATGCCTGGAGACATTTTTGGTTATCACAGTTGGGGCTTTACTACTGATATCCAGCAGGCAGAAGTCAAGGATTCTGCCAAACATCCTACAATGTACAAGACAGCCTCCCACAAAAAAAAAAAAAAAAGCATTATCCATCCCCAAATGTCAATAGTGCTAAAGTTAAGAAATGCTGACATAATGTAATTAAATGTGGTCCAAGATGGAACGGGCAACCTTGTGTCCATGGAAGTAAAATTGAAATGATGCTGGTTGCTCACTTATCTACTTAGTTGAAAAAAATGGATTTCAAGATTCAGGATTTTAAAATTTTGAATAGTCAACTCAACATGTGTGTACCAGTTATTTCAGAAAGGCATCTAAAATGTTCTCATATCCCAATGTATGTTCAATGACACTTGTCCTCTGTACGGACCTTTGCAACACCTGAAATGCAAAGGTAAAAGGCTCTGAGCTCACTCAGATGCAGGGAAAACCCAGAAAGAATGTTCAGCTGGACACTGAGCTTGATGAAGGCTAGAATTAGTCTATCTGGGTTACTGCTTTCTTTGTCTTTCCAATTCTAATAGTGAGCATACAGTCAATGCTCAAAGCCAGGTTTGTTTCTTGATCATTACATAGTGGAGTGATTGACTAGTTCCCTGGAAGAACTGTGAACTAGCTCCAAATGGATCCACTCTCTCCATCTCTCCTCCCCTAATATTCCCTGTGTCTCCTAAAATGACATATTCATTGAGTCAGCCAATAAACATCAAGTGCATGTGGGTTCCCTTGGGGCTGCCACTGAGCAGGGACTTGTTCTAGTCACTATCTTGATTCCTGAGTGAGAAAGTCCAGTTTATAGTATCACTTTTGCAACATACATTTAAGTTCCGTACAGACACGACCCTTCTCTACCTTGTTCAGAGTTGCATGCTTGGATGTGCCCTCTTCTAGAACAATGTCTGGCATACAGAAAGTGCTCTTTACCCATTTATTGACTAAATAAATAAATAAAATTGCCATGTTCTATGATGATGAAAAACTCAGAAGACAGAAATAAAATTCAAGAGGATCTTGATTACTTAGAAAATATAAACAGCAGAGTGAAACCAGGTCTAAGGAAGTGTTGGATAGTTATACACAGATACAGGCCATCCCCACAGCAGGGGAAAGGCATCACACAGGAGGAAGAAGAGGTCTGGACACACCTGAGAGCTACCCTTTTGGCTACATCCCTAGTTTTGGGGAGGGACTGAAGCTAAGAGACGGCTGATGATCTTATAATACAGGATTGGCACTTCCTGTCATCACAGGCCTAACTCTGCTTTAATCAAGCAACGATGCTGGGATTTCCAAGTAAGGAAGCAGGAAGGTACTAAGAGATTTGGGAAAAATTATCCAAACCAGAAGAGCTTCAGAAAATAATTTCTTTAAATGGTCAGCAGTATTATTCATTGAGACCAATAAGATGTGAGTAACTCCAAGATCAATATCCAGCTCATCTGGATCATGGGCATGAGAAGGGAACAGTATGGTAGTCAATGTCAGGAAAAACTCAACTCAGACAGGTGCACATGCATAAGGATGAGATTTATCCAAGTTGAGGAGAGGGCTGCAGGACACATTGTCCAGCCTTAATTAGCCGAGGGGTCCATACTGCAGCCCAAGGGATGGATGTAGGGCCAAGGTCCATTCAAAAGCATCAAGCTGAAGGCACCTTAGGCACATCTCCACATGCACACATCCATGGAAAAGGAAGGCTGGGTGCGGTGGCTGAATGAATCACCAGCTACTGGGAAGGCTGAGTTAGGAAGATCAGTGGAGGACACGAGTTTGAAACCAGCCTGGGCAACAAAGTGAGACCCCCCCCCTCACCTCAAAACAATAAATAAATAAAAGGAGGGTCCCAGAGGAATCCATTTGACAAATATTTATTGAGATTTTTCTATGTGCCTAGCACTGGGGATATAGTTATTGGCAAGAAACAAGTGCTTTCTCCACCAAGTTTATGGTCCAGTGAGACAGACAAAGGAGATATAGGGGAGCCTCTTCTCAGCCCTGCTATCAAACTCATCAATGGAGGAGAGGCTACTGATCTTCTGTAATCTTGTTCCTCAAAACATGATCCCCAAAACAGACTTCATCAGTATCACCCAGGAGGTTACTAGTAAAAAAAAGAATCCCAGGCCTCACCCAAGACCTCCTGAGTCAGATTCCACATTTTGACAAGATCCCAGGACACCCAAATTCTCATTAAAATTGGAGGTGCAGTGGTCTGCAAACTTTCCTTCCAGAGCAGGGTCTTTGGTGTATTCCACCAGCACACCGGGGCTGTCACTTCCTGCCACGGATGTCCTCAGAGATAAGAAGGTTACATCAGATTCAGCAAAGAACAGGCAAAGGGGAAGCAAAGTGTATTCTCAGGAGCTCCTGGAAATAATTACCGTTCTCTTAATAATAAATGAATAGGCTGCAGTCCCAGAACACATTGAGAACAAAGCAAAACATGTCAATATAAAATCCAGCAAATAAAACAATCAATTAAAAATAGATTTCTCTAAATGGTTTGCCTGCTTGGGCTGAGTGCCCCACCCCTGGACTCCCATAGCATATTGTACTTATTCCTGCCTCAGCCCTTATGCTTTGATATTGAGCTTGTCTGTTTATGTGTCTATTTCCCATTTGACTATAAGTTCTTTGGGGACCCCTTTTCCTGGGAAGACAAGGGAAAACTCCTATCCCTGAAAATAAGGATTAGAAGCAATTGAAAAACACTGAAAGAACAGTTCTCTGCATGAAATACCATCAGAAGAAGAGTAAGGTGCATAGTTCCAAATTCCTTCACAAATATAGAATAAAAGGTCCACTCTCCACCCAATGTCCTAACCCCATCACCCCACACCCCTCTGGGAATGTGCTGGACTCTCAGTGTCTCATCTCCACAATTAATATTTGTCAATCTTGTGAATGACATCTGTTCTAAGACTTTCTGAATGTTCACCAATCACAACAGAAGATACTCATTAATCTACACTTTTCAGTGGTGCCTTCCCTTATGGACTATGAGCTCACCCATACAATTTTCTTCAGTGGACCGAACAGAGAAAAACTCAGAGCAAGCAGAAGCTTAAAGAACCATTTCCATTTCCTCTCTCTTGTTTCATGTCATCAGCACAATAACAAGCCTGGATGTGCCCAGTGGAGGATGAGAAAACCCACAAAGCAGAGTCTGGGTCATGTAGCACAGCCCAGGTAGGATCAGCAAAACTGCCTAACCAACTTACACCTGGCCACAGAGAAATGGACAGGCTGTACCCAGCTCAGTTCAGTCTGTTAGAACAGGCAAAACTATCCATCTATCTATTTGAAAATCACAGCTAAGTTAATGCTCATCACTTCAAACCAATGGGTGTAGGGTTATTTTGTTACACAGCAATAGCTGACTGCTGCAATGCCAAGTAGAAGCTTCCATTCAGAGACCATCTAATTTTAAAAAAATGAAAAACAAAAACCTCTTTGCATTTTAACTCCCTGCCAATGTTGAATGAGCTTTGGGTATGACTCAGGTAAAGAAGAAAAAAAATTGTGTAAACAGACCCTGCCTGCACAAATGCTCACATTTTGGTGATACTTATAAGGTCACTTAGAATTAGCTTTGAGTCAAGAAAGGATTCCCAGAGGCTATTAATACCTCTGAGCATTTTTAGGGTCAGTCTTGCTTCTTATGGAGAACAGAGGAAAACAGCAAGTTAAAGTTCATGTGAATATGAGGAGTAGAAACCCAATTGAACTAGTTTAAATAATTAAAGGACTAAATTAATTAAAGATGCATTTGTCAGGACTTTATGCAGTTGTAAAGGACAGAAATCAAACTCAAACCAACATAAACCAAAAGTAAGGCTTATGTAGGCTGATGTGACTGAGCAGTCATCTAAAGATGTTCTCATTTGAGGTAAGATTGATTGACCCAATGTTGTCTGTGCCATTTTTGCCATCAGCACATGCCTCTTTCAAGCATCTGGGAAAGATTTACGTATAGCAGTACCTCATCTAGACCCTCTGACTCAAGGACCCTGAAAGAGAGTACTTAAAATAGTTATGGCTGTCAAGGCCAAGAGAGGCATCTATTGGTTCAACTTGACCCAATCATCAGTGAATTAACCATGATGAGCAGAAAGCTAGTGCACTCTGATTGGCTAAGTGGCAAGGGCAGCCACTTCCGCTTGAACTGCTTGGAATAGCAGGGGAGCATTCTCCTGCAGAGGTTGTGTGCGAATAATTCGTCCTGTCTGCGGCAGGATCTCACAGAATTCAGGGCATAGTCGAACAGGTCAGCAGCCCGGATGCACACCACGGAGAGAGCTCAGCTCCCCAAATTCCAGGGTCGACGTCGCTCATTTCAAATTTCATATATTCCAAGCCTAATTGTCCCGCCACCGCAGACCAGGTGTGCACCGCAACCCCATCTGTCCCATGGCAAGCAGAGGGCGTGGGGTCCTGGCTGCTCTGGACTGGGAACATTGTGCACATGGACCCCAAAAGCTGGCGTCACCCCACCTCTGCTGTCTTTCCTCTCCCCCCTCACTGTTCTCCAGTGTTCATTTCCAGTACATACAACTGGGTGGACAATATTTGCAAGCGGAAGATTTATTTTAAAGGCATGGCACCGCTGTAATTTTATTTTCCTCCTATGTCTCTTTGGCCTTCACATAAATATAATTCATCTCACGGAATGAGTGGGGCAGGGTGGGGAGAAGGGAAATACCCCCCAGATAAATAGTTTATACCCTCAGGAGCTGTTGCCCATCTGCTGTGTGACTTTCTAGAAGTGACTGCACTTCTCAGAGAATCAATTTTCTGAGCTATTCAATTTGCAGCAGAGATTGCAAACTACCTTGGTTAGGGGCTTTGAAGAGTCTGTGGAGCTGTGGATAAAGGCACATTCTGATTCAAGGACATGACTGTCTCTGTCACTACTGCTTACTGCAAATAACAACGTATGACATGGGACTCAGCCTTCCAAAAGGCTCACCTAGGCCAGGGGCGGTGGCTCACACCTGTCGTTCTAGCACTCTGGGAGGCAGAGGCAGGTAGATGGCTTGAGCTCAGGAGTTTGAGACCAGCCTGAGCAAGAGTGAGACCCCAGGTCTACTAAAAGCAGAAAAAGTAGCCAGACATGGTACCAGGCACCTGTAGCCTCAGCTACTCGGGAGGCTGAGGCAAGAAGATCACTTGAGCCCAGGAGTTTGAGGTTGCTGTGAGCTACGATGACACCAGGAAGTCTACCCAGGGTGACTGCATAACACTGTGTCTCAAAGGGGAAAAAAGGCTCAGTTTGGTTAATAATAAAACAAGCCAGGGAAGCCAAGCATCCCTTTCCGTGGCCAGAAGTCTGACAAGCTGGCTGCGCTTCTACGTGTAGAAGTCTGAACTCGGCCTCCTTCTCTGTCACCATCGTTGTCTCCAGCTGCCTCGTTTTCTCTTTCTCTGCCTTGCTAGTTGCCTGTCTCCCATCCCCCCTCAGTGTCCTGTCCCACCTTCACAGATCCCTGGCTAGTCCCCTTTCTCCCTCTACTTACATTCCCTAGTGGCTCTGGCACTCCCCAGTAGACACCCCCCCAGCTCACTTCTGCCGCCCAGCCCAGCCTGCCTTGTGCTTCCTTTTCCTTGTCACAAACAGCTGTGTCCCGTCTTGACAGCTTAAACAAACAAATGAAAAAAAAAGGCAGCTCATGCCAACCTCTGGGTGTGTAAGCCAACGCGGCCCAGCTGATCCCCTGGGAGAAGGTGGCTTCACCAAGCTTGCCAAACCTGAGCCCAGTGGGTGTGAGCACAAAGGCACCAAAGGGGTCACCTGGCTGCTGCACTCCAGCCGCAGCCCCCATCTGAAACCTGAGGAGCAGAGATGCTAAAGCAGACACCCTGCTCTTTGTCAACAGCGGGGGAGTTTCCAAGCTTGGCCTTTGGTGAAACTGACAAGGTTGAATCATTAAATGCTTAGAGAATGTGAGGCTGGCACCCGGCCCTGTGTTTTCTGTAATATCAGTTATTCCCGGAGAACACTGCTGTTGGTGGGCTGGGAGGTGCCCAGCAAGGGACAGACATCAGCAGCTCAGGGTGAGGGACTGGGTAAGGGGCGTCCTGGGAAAGACTTAGGGAGGGACAGGTGGGGAGGGGATGCACCGTCTGGAGGGGCAGGTAGTCCACACAAGAGCCATCCACTACACCTCTATAATGGAGCAGACAGACATCCGAGAAGCACTTACTCTGTGCACGTAGCTGTGTATGAGTTACGAGGCTGTCCTCACGTCTCTGGGTAGAAAGCATAATTACTATTTCTGTCCCAGGGAATTTTGGCCTACACACGGCGGTGAATCTGCAGGTCAGCCCTCCCCTGGGAATCCCAGGGTTCTACCTACCTTCTTACCATTCCTCCATTGGGTACCAAAGGGACTTGAGACCCAACATGTCTAAGATTAAACTCAAGTTCTCAGCACCCCAAAACCCAGTTCCTTCTCTCTCTCTGGAAACTTTCTCTCCCACCTATTACAAACTTTCGCAGGAGGTGGCCAACATGTAGAGAATATTTTGTCAATATTTTGTAAAATTATGTAATGAATATTTTCTAAATGAAGGTACACTTACCTATAATTGCCTGTTTTCCCTGTGTATGGTGATTTTGTGGGCAACTTTTGGGACACCCTGTCTATATAAGTAAAAGATATATCATCTTTGCCCTGGTTTTACGCTACAGGCAGTACAATCATCATCCAGGTATGCACGTTACTCCCTTTGTGTACTCAGCCACACTCCTTAGACCACACCATTTCAGCAGTGACACCTCATTTTTTAAAGTACAGTATTTACTCCGTTCTAAGAATGTGCCATAATTTATCTAAACATGTCCTTAAACAAAATCCTCTGCACTTCCATTTCCTGCAGCAGATTCCTCCAATCAACACTGCCTCCTAAACATTTCTGCCCAGCGCCCATGACCTTGAGATCATCATGGCCGCCTCCACTCGGAGGTAATAGCTCTTGGTCCAGCTCCAGCCTGGATGAAGGCAACAGATTCTCACTGATGCCTCCCACCAGCTCTCCATGAGGCCACCATGATTGAGGCAACCCTTGCCTTCTCAGAACCTTTAACTGACTTCGAAAATGACGATCCTGCAATCTTTGACAAGCCCTAGAAGCCACGCTCAGGCCACCCTCTTCTCTCTCCAGTCACCGGCTATTTCCTACAAATCCCAAGCTCCTTTTTTTCATGTTGCTCCTTCCATGTGGAAGACTCTGCACACTCTACGATTCCATCTTCTGGCCTTACTTTATTTGTCATGTCACTTCTGCATAAGCAGTACATTCACATGATGAATCAAAAGTCTAAAAGTCTCCACAGCATAAATTCGCCATCTGCCCTCGTACACCCAGCCCCTCCCCACCTTCATATACTTTAAGAGACCTTTAAAGCACATGCAAGCACACACTCACATGTGTTATCTTCTCCCTGGTTTTTTTTTTTTTTTTTTTTTTTGTGACAGAGCCTCAAGCTGTCACCCTGGATAGAGTGCAGTTGCATCACAGCTAACAGCAACCTCCAATTCCTGGGCTCAAGCGAGTTTCCTGCCTCTACCTCCCAAGTAGCTGGGACTACAGGTGCCCGCCACAACGCCCGGCCATTTTTGGGTTGCAGCCATCGTTGTTTGGCAGGCCCGGGCTGGATTCGAACCCGCCAGCTCAGGTGTACGTGGCTGGCGCCTTAGACCGTTGAGCCACAGGCGCCGAACCTTCTCCCTGGTTTCACCAAAAGGCTAACCCCAGGTACAGGCAGGTCTGCACCTTGTTCCCCCTTTCTGCTCAGCATATCCCTAAGCGTCTGTCCCATGTCAGTGCACAAACCGACACATCATTTTCATGGCTATATAGTATTCTACCCTGTGGGTATCTCATAATTCACATACTCCTCCCCAAAGTGGTAATCAGTTTCTGTTTTCTTTTCTTGCTATTTCAGATGATCCTGCAGCAAATAACATTACCCATTTCATTGCAGGCAAGTATAAATATAGGAACAAATCCAAGAGGAGGAATATCTAAGTATAAATGTTTATGCATGTTCAGTTGTGTGAGGTGTTGCCAAATTGCCTTCTGTAAGGATTTCAAATGACATCCTCACTTATCAGAGCATGTTTTCTATAACCTCACCAACAGACTGTTTTCTGTCTCAATCTGCTAGGTGAAAATGGATTCTACCCACTATTTTTAAATGCCATACAGACTTGGTAGTCAGCCACTGTGATGCCTGCACAGAATGATTATTTAAACAGCTCAGAGGGGGGTGCAAATGGAGCTGCCCATGGTCAGAGGCAGCTGGACTAGGGGGGTGCCTGGACCTGGATATGCCCCGGTCAAGGACATTAATGTCTCAGCAAACCTGTCTGCTGTACCCATCAGAAAACTCCAGTTTTATGGGGGGGAGGGGGGCGGACATAGTTTTTATTCCATTTTTGTTATTTAAAAACAGGTCCTTAATCTACTGAACATAAAGACATATTTGGGAGCAGATCAATTAGCTGGAGTGACAAAAGAACACACGAGAAAAAGAAAGTGAGAGGGCGACGCCTGTGGCTCAGTGGGTAGGGCACCCACCCCATATACCGAGGGTGGCGGGTTTGAAGCAGGCCCCAGCAAAAAGAATAGCCAGGTGTTGTGGCGGGCACCTGTAGTCCCAGCTACTCGAGAGGTTGAGGCACGAGAATCGGGTGTTGGATGTTGCTGTGAGCTGTGACACCATAGCACTCTACTGAGGGAGATGAAACTGTCTCAAAAAAAAAGAAAAGAAAAGAAAAGTGAAAGAGACCGTTAGGGCCTGTGCTTCAGAGAGAAAAGCTTTCCTGGAACTCTGTGTGCACAGGTACAGCCCAAAGCTCAGCCTCTCAACAGCACACCTGTGGTTCCCTGACCAGATGCATGCAGGGGAGAGCTCTGGGGGGTAGAGAAAAGCTCATAGACTAGAGATGCAGAAAGTTCTAGAACAAACTTCATTTCTGTCACTAGCTGTGAAGCCTTATGGAAGTGCCTTGACCTCTCCGTGAGACTCAGTTTCTTCCTTGGTAAATAGCAGATGGTAGTTTCATACTGTCATTAAGAGAATTAAATTAGATAACCTCTGAGGCGTGCACAGCACTGTGCCTGGCACACCAGCAACACGAATGGATAGTGTTTACATTTTGTCACAATAATTCTATTTTAATGGCAATGCTTATCATTAGTATTATTACTGTATGGCATCAGAATACAAGAAATAGCACAGCTCACGCGTCAGTACTCAGATGGGTCAGACCCAACTGAGCCCCTTCCCAGGCTCTGGCTTCCCTGTGGTCCTTTTCATTTCATTTTCCTACTTATGGAATGGAGGGGTGTGATCACGGGAAGCTCACCTGATTTTTACAAAAATAATATGAAGTCCTATAAAGAGCACTTCGCACCCAAGAGACTGCTCGATGAGTCTCTGAGTTTTAAACTCCAGTATTCGGCAGAAAGCTGGGCCCAGAGGAGGGGTTAGAAAATGTTTTTCGTTTGTTGGAGAACTTCTTCTGATTTTCTGCGGGCAGCTTGGATGCAGACACACCCACCCAGGCACCAAGATCGGCAGCTTTTCCTTAGTACTCAGGCCGATGATGCTTTAGGCCAAGTGAAATCTGCAGCTGGGTCCCCAGCTGCCCCCATGAGCTCCATAAGTCCGAGCTCTAATTCACTCTGAAAGGGCTTCAGCACCACCCCTGTGAGGTCCTTAAATGTTTTATGAGCTCCCTGAAATGCTCAGATAATTAAAAACACTTTCTTAATTTAATAGCTTGGCTTAATGAAACTGGGACTTTATGTTTTATTTGGAAGAGGGTGAACATCCCTAGTCACACTTATTAATATTTTTAAGAGTACGCCCATTTGCGTCCAGGGATTGAGGGCAGTCATTGCTTCAAGGGTGGAAACAGTCTTTCCCGAGTCTCTGACAAGTCTTCGGGCTTATTAGAGCTCATTACATCCAGGAAGCCTGAAAATCTAAATTAGCAATCATCGCATATGACATGGCAGGCTATTATGAAGGAGGCTATTATTATAGAAACATGGAATTATCAATTAAAAAGTAGCGCACCCAGGTCCCAAAGGTCCAACAGGATACCTGTGCCATGCAGGCCGTCACTTCAAAGGCAAGCTGGAAAGCTCACACTCCTCGGAGACCAACTCTTTCCATCAAGTCAAAGAAACATGAGCCTCTTTAGAGGGGAAAAAAAGCCATAATTCAAACAGGTTGTCTGTAAACCCAACTGGTTTGGAGGTACCAGTGAGAGGCAAGGATTCCAGACTGTAGTGGACACCTGGACTCTAGAAATTGAACATTGTTTAGAGGGTCTGACACTTTTTTGTGTGTTTTTGTTTTGTTTGTTTTTGTTTTTTTTGGCCTAGGCTGGGTTGAACTCATCACCTCCAGTATATGGGGCCAGCACCCTCGTCCTTTGAGCCACAGGTGCTGCCCGTGTCTAGCACTCTTATAAGGCTTTGTACAACCACTAAAACTCTCTGTGAAAATAGAATTAATCTATGTCAGTGTTGTGGACTGTACTAGCAACTAGCCAGGTGTGGCTGTGGGCACTTGAAATGTGGTTTGTGCAGCCAGGCCTGGGGGCTCACATCTGTAATCCTGGCACTCTAGGAGGATGCAGCAGGTGGATTGCTTGAGTTCAGAAGTTCAAGACCAACCTGAGCAGGAGTGAGACCCTGTCACTATTAAAAGTACAAAAAACCAGCCAGGTATTGTGGTGGACACCTGTTCTCCCAGCTACTTGGGAGGCTGAGGTCAGAATATCTCTTGAACCCAAGAGTTTGAGGTTGTTGTAATTATGATGCCATGGCATTCAACCCCAGGATGACAGAGTGAGACTCTGTCTCAAAAGCAAATTAAAAAAATGTGGCTAGTGAAACTGCGAAACAAAATATTTAATTTTATTTCATTTTAAATAATCTAAATTGAAAAAGTGCCTGGAGGCTGCTGTTCCAGGCAGTGCATTTGCAGAGAGACTATTGCAAAGATTTTTGGCTCTCACCCTGCATGCGATGAAGAGCTGTTGGGGAAACTGCACGAAGCATCTCTAGGAGCTGCCTGAGCTTATTAAAGCTCACTCCAGCTGCTCTGTGGACAGCAAATCATAGGACGAGGCCAATGAGGAAGATCTCCCCATACCCCGCAGGATACGCAGATGGCCTGATGGAAGGGACTGTGTTTCATCTTCTTCTCTATCCCTAGAACCTGGAGCATAGTAGGTGTTGAATGCTATCTGGGGAGCTAAACTCAATTAATGAGTTCGTTATTGGCTCATTTTCTTTGTGTCTTGCCTACACATTCTATAGCTTTGCAGATGAGAGTTTTGCTGCGTCTAAATATCACTTGATACCATCTGTATATTCCAAAGTTATTCCACAGACAAGGGCTCCATGGACTGTCAATGGTGGGTACCAAACCAGTAAAAAGACAGAGACAAGCAAGTCCGATGACCAAAAAAGTTTGGGAAATGCCAGCTTAAGAAAAATAATACATTTTCTTCCTAAGGAAAATATCAATACCTTTTTTTTTTTAATTGAATCATAGCTGTGTACTTTACTTCAATCATGGGGTATAGTGTGTGGGCTTCATGGCTCCAACAGTGGGCAAACGCATTTTCCAGCTGCTTTTGCCAGTAGCCCCCTGTGGGTTTCTTTGGTTGAGTGTCTGGCCCAGTGGCTGCTGGGCAGAGCTTTCCTTAGGAAATGTATTGGATCGCTGAGTCATCAAAAGAGAAGGCTGAATGCAGGCTGCCACCCCAGACATTGTCAAAGGTATCATCCTGCTGTATTTTCTCTGAAGGGTTTAACGCCATCACTAACTCATCTTCATTTATGTGTCAGCCTGCTTATTGGACTATGTCCTCTGCTAGCAAGAGACCCAAGGGAGTTGAGGGGTCTCGTCTGTCTTCTCCCAGATATACTCCATCCTTGGCACAGTGGAAGACACACAGTAAATGAAAAAAATGACCTGCGACCGATGAGGACCAAAGTCCTAGGATTCCACGGGACAACCTTCCCCATGCTCTGGTAATCTGGCACAATTCCTCCCTTCCAGCTTCTTACCCTGAGTCCAGGATGAAACGTGGACACTTGCAAAACAAACTGGTGACAAAAGATACAACAGGACGATCACTAATTCCAGGTAAGAGTTTTGGGAATCTAGTCCTTGGAATTCCTTGGGCCCAGGCACTTCGGGAGAGTTTTAAGGAAGATGTAGCCCCGGTCGGTCTTGGTGGCGAGGGTTAGACTGCTGCAGAGAGGCTGGATGAGGCGTGCCAATGGTGTTTGTCCAGCACAAAGCTAGGAATGTGCACAGAGACAGAGGCCAGTCCCCATGAGGTGGTGCATTGTAAGCTCCACGCCACATCATACTGTGCTCAGCTCTCTGCACAGAATGGGTAGTCAAGGGGGGTGTGAGGTAGCAGACGGGACAACACTTCCAATGGCTAACATGAGGTGGCTGCATGTACTGGGCATCTGCCCAGGATCATCCCTGTCATTTAACTCTCCAAAAAACACGAGGGATGGATATCACCGTCTTTCTTTGGATGAGGAAATCTTGGTCTGGAGTAGGAGTTAGACAGTCTTAACAACCAGGCACTGTGGCCCACTCAGATAATCATGTGTCCTGAGTGCTGCAGCACAGAGAATAGATACTGAAATAGCCCCAGAGTTGGGACGGCACAGTGGAAGGACCTCTCTGTGCTTGGCCAGATGTTGGGGGGTCAGGGAGAAGGTGATGTTTGAACAGCTTGGTAAAGGATCTATCTCTTCTCTTAAAAAGCAGATGGAAGAGAGGCTAGGATGAGCAGAGAGCGTGGCATGGGTGCAGGCAGGAAAGCACAGGTGTTCCGAGCCACAGGTGAAGACCCATCTCTCAATTTCTGTCTGAGTGAATGTTTGAATATTCAAATCCATGTTTGACAAAGCAGTGACTGCTTTCCTCTCTGGGGTCATAAAAAAATTATTTCTTCAGAGTATCCTGGCAACAAAAAACCAATTAAAGCCCTGAGAGTTGGTGACTGAGCACACAAAAGCCGGAGCCTTCTGAGGCCACAACTCACCTCTTCTGGTCCCTTCTCTTCATTGATTGTATTTAATTGGAAGAAGGGGCCATGGGTAAAGCAACTCTGAGAGCATGCATCTAACTTAGAGAGGACCCCGTAATAATTATTGACTGTATGTTCTATAATAAGCCGTATAATTTATTGCTCCGGCTCTGCTTCCTGGGCCTCATATCAATACCACTCACATGCAGTGGCCATATGGGAATAATGTCACACCCCAAGCACAGACTTATTTAATACATTAGCCCTTACATTCACTTTCAATGCAATGCGTTAGTCGTAATAAGGAGACCAAGTAGCCCTGATCAGAACAACACATGGCACAGGGCTGGGGAGAAAGGCGGAGCCTTGACTGCCCTGTCTTTGGATACTGTTTCTCCCATTTGTTGACACTCCTTGGCTTTCACATTGCACCCCATGATTGCATTTATGTACACAACCATGATTTAATAAAAAAAAATAAAGATAAAAAATGTTTTTCCATCTCTAAAACGTGAGCACTGTTTTTCAGGGATGCTGGGTAAATAAAAATAATGCATGTCAAGAATCTGACTCAAACCTAGCACTCAGGAAGCATGCAATATATTCTTGTTTCCTTGAAACCTTTAGATTTTTATGTCCTTGTGCCTGGGGCTGGGTCACCTCTTTTCCTTCTTGAGGGACATTCTGCTGTGTTCTGGACAAGATGAAGGATACATAGATGGAGAAGATGTACCTTTGGCTACAGGGGGCTTATGGTTTAGCTGTTATGCAGACTCAATGGAACCAGAGAGAAAGAGGACAGTCCTCGTTCAAAATAGTCACGGTGCTAAAGTATTCAAATGATTGAGTGGTGGAAGTTCTTGTAGAATCACCAGAATGTGCTTGTGGAACGGAGGGGAAGTGAACGCTGTAAGCAAAGATCCCAAGTTGAGGGGGTCTTCAGATAATTAAGAATATTTAACTATAAAACCTATTAATATTCAGACATTACTCCCCCACTTAGTACTAAAGTCAGCTCCAGGTAATTCTGGGAAAGCACAGAATTTGGAAATGGAAACTTGTGATTCTGCAGGCGTCAAGGTGGTGTTTTGTTGCTCTCTTTGAAACGCTCTCAATTGCAGATGCAGGCACATGGTTCTCTAAGATGAGGCAATTAACCTTTGCGTCTTCACGTGAACATTAGTCATTTTAATGAGGCAAAACCTAAGCGTGCTCCCTGGGCTTCATTTCAAAGGGATGCTCCAGCCCACATTGGGGAAAGGGAAGTTGCCCCCAAGCTACTAATCATTTCAATGTTTCTCAATGCCCCCAAAGACCTGTCTGGATTTAGAAAAATTGTGCCTGGGATTTCATGACAAAGTACATGCGGAAGTTACTCATATCATGGGTTTATCTTCTTTCATGGTTTTGCATGACTCCAAGAAGAATGCGTGCTGGAACAGAGAACCCATCAAGTGCTTCTGTGGTTTGAGTTTTGCTGAATGCAATGCTTAGTGAGAAACCACTCTGAGAAGATGCGGTTGCAGAGACCAATTTATATGGGACATGAGCAGTAAAATATCATTAGGTCATAATCAGCTTATACAGAATGACTGCCAAGTGGAAGCAAGAGCTGTTCTTTGTTTTCCCATCCAAGATTTTTGCATAGACCCATGGCAGCTAAATCCAGGTCTATTTCTCTTGTTCGTGAGAGTCTCTTTACAAGATCTCACCCAACAACTCACTCTTCTGCCTGCTCTTTGGAACAGACCAATTTCTATCCTTCCTATCCACTCTCGATTAGTTAGGGGTGTAACAAGTGGCCACATAGACACTCACCACCTCTGCCTGCATTTCTCACAAACAAAGTCAGTTCTGTGACATCACTGTTTTCTAAGGCTTGAATGACCAAGACATTTCAAAGAATTCTAATGCCAGCCACTGTAATAAATATTCTGCACAGAAAAGTCCACTCAAGGGCTCAAAACACATTATGAATAAGCTACTATATGCAAGTCCCTCTCCTAGGGATGCAAAAATAAGGCAAGAGTTTTGGTTTAAAAAGTTCGGTGTATTAAATCACAAGACATATCTCTCATGTCCTCCACTGACCCATTAGAGAATATTTGTTTATTGTTAAATGATTTGAAAGCACATCTGAAATTATTGAATTCCCATCTTCACTGTGACACCTCAGGACAATCACTTGATTCCTCTTTTTTTTTTTTTCCCCCTTTCCCATCTGGTAAACATCCAGTCACTTACCCTTTAAGAAGGAGCTCAAAGTATCCAATGTATACAATACTAATGTGAAATCAATAGACAACTACACTCCTACATGAGAGAAAAACACAATAAATACAAATGGATGGAAGGAAGAGGGGAGAGAAGAGAGAAGGGAAGGGAGAGGAGAGGAAAAGAAGAGGAGAGAAGAGAAAGGAAGAGGAGAGAAGAGAAAGGAAGAGGAAAGAAGAGAAAGGAAGAGGAGAGAAAAGAAAGGAAGAGGAGAGAAGAGAAAGGAAGAGGAGAGAAGAGAAAGGAAGAGGAGAGAAGAGAAAGGAAGAGGAGAGAAGAGAAAGGAAGAGGAGAGAAGAGAAGGGAAGAGAAGGGAAGAGGAGGGAAGAGGAGGGAAGAGAAGGGAAGGGCAAGGAAAAGGATTAGTAAGTTTTTATGTAACGGGAACAATGTAAGGGTATATTGGACACCCCCGGGTGAAAGGCTCAACTACAAGTTGAACTTTGCCTAACAAATGCAAACAATGTAACTTAATCATCTGTACCTTCATATTAATCAGAAATAATTTTTTTAAAAAAGGAGCAGCTCAAAGATTTTACTCAGCCTGGATAGATCATAAAAGTCTTACTCCCTCTGTTATGTCACTGCCTTACTGAGTCACCTTGATGTCTCCATGGAGAACTATTTTACTGATGCATCTGCACTCTCTACCAGATCTGAGAACTTTGAATGCTAGACCTCAACTTTCTCATTTCTACTCTCTGCATCTAGCTCAATGCATAGCAGAACACACCCCTCTACCAGAGTAAAATGAAAAAATTAAGTTGTTTTAATACCATTATGTATTTGTTCCTCTTAGTACAAATAGGTGTCCAGTTCTAATTCAGTTTCCAACCCTTATTCAGGTCCAGCTTAAATCTCATTGTTTTGGGTGGCACCTGCAGCTCAAAGGAGTAGGGTGCTGGCCCCGTATACCAGAGGTGGCAGGTTCAAACCCGGCCCTGGCCAAAAACTGCAAAAAAAAAAAAAAAAAATTAAAACTCATTGTTCTGATACTACTTTGACTATACCCACTCTATTTGGATATTTATCCAAACTTCCAAAGGAGATAGAAAGCAAGGCAGCATATAGACCAAATTGTCCATATAGATACATAATACAATAGAAACTCTGTAAGTTGACCTCCCTAGAGACCAAAACAAACTGGTCAACATATGGAAGTGGTCACCATAAGGAACTAGGCCTACCGTATTGATATGTACATGAGGTGCATGTTCAGTCTATGAAAATTAGGTCAACTTGAGGCGGTCAACTATGGAGGTTCTCTAGTGTATGTTTGCATGTGCCTCTGGAATTTTTCCTTTGTCATTGCTCATTTATCTATCCTATCTCTTTGAAACAATGTTCTCCTTACTGCAAAACCTACTGGTGTTATTCTTATTCTTCTACCCAACGAACCCATCTTCTATTTTACCTGATGTAAGTGTAGCTATTCCTGTTCTCCTTTGGTTTCCATTAGCCTGGATTATCTTTCTATCCCTTCACTTTCCATCTATGTGTGTCCTTATAGGTGAAGCGAGTCCCTTGTAGGTGGGCATATAGTTGGGTTTAAATTTTTATCCATGCAGCCTTTCCATGCCTTTTGATTAGAATATATAGTCCATTTATATTCAAGGTAATTACTAATAGTTATTGACAATTGGTTGTTTCTAGTTCTTTTGTAGAGCCTTTAAATCAAGCCATGTTCTAAACTTCTACTTGTTTATTTGCTTGCTTGAAAATCTAACTGTGTTTATTAAGTAAATACAGGCAGTCCCCAAGTTACAAACATCTGACTGAAGCACAACCCACACTTATAAATGGAGGCTATTCCAGATAATAGGTAAATGTATCTGGTCCAAGTTATATACAAGTTCAACTTTAGAGCAAACTTACAAAACCTAAATTGTTTATAACCCAGGGACTGCCTATACTTTTTTCTGACTGGTACTATGATCAGCAGGGATAACCGAGATAACACTCTGGGTTCATAAAATTCTAATCCTAACAAAGGAAATTAGCATGTTTTGTTAGACTGCGCCACCTTTTCACACATAAATATATGAGCTCTTTATGTGTTTGAAATTTTAAAAATGAATTTAGAGTTGCTAATATTTTTGCAAACCTCTAGACGTGTGGATACAATGCATACCCAACCACAACCTAGTAATCACGAATAACAGTGATTGCATAATCATGAGTAACAATAATCATAAGTAACATGATTGTCCATCAACCACATGCCTAGCACTTTTCTTGTCCCAGTTCTGCCACTTACTAAGTAACTTGAGAAAAGTTATATATGTTTCTCCATGTCTTAGTGTCCTATGTATGGAGACAGTATCCTCTTTCAAGAGTTATAGTTAAGGAGATAATGAATAAACTCTTTACCTGAAGGACCCAGCCCACACTTTGGTGCATGATCCTGTCCAGTCATTGTCAAGTTCCTATGCTTCAAACTTTCTTTAGCCTGCTTTCTTTTTTCTACTACTTTGCTGTACCCATGGCATTTCAGAAGGTGGAGAACTAGATTTTAAGTAAGAAATTTAATAGGATTGCGTGGTCAGGAGAAGGAAGAATTAAAGCAGGTAACTTGTGAGTTTCCATAAATCATGTAGATTTTAATTGGAGGCAGTGGTGTTTTCTATGGCTGGAAGATAAGAGGAGGAGGCAGTTCATTACATGACTATGTCAGCCCGGATCAGGTGGTATTGAGAACTTGGAGAGAAGGCCAACAGAGACTGAGCATCCATTACTTAGACTTAAGTAAATCAATTAGCTGTGGATGAAGGCTGATAAGTAATCTATCCCAGGCTGTGTTCATAAACAGGATTACTGGTTAAGGTGGAACTGCTAAGGTGAGTTCGGAGTGATTTTCTCAGTGAAATGCGATATATTCCAGCTCTTTCTTGGGGTCACACTGAGAGGGAAGGAATTAAAAATTCAACAAATTAATACTTCACCAATCTACAGTTGTAGAAGCACTAAGGGGAAGAAGCTAGAGTCAACTTTTCTTTGTAATTCCAAGTCTCACGGCTATATCATAAATGGAATTTATAGTAGGCTCTAAGAAGTGATGAAACCCCATCCATTCTGACTTTTACCCTCATGGTATTGTAGCTTCTCACCAGTCTTGTCCAACCTTGCCCCTGGCTCACTCACTGCCTTCCTTCAGGAGGTCAGCAGCCCCTGGGTCACTGTTTTAGCACTCTGCCTTGGATTCTTTTCAATCGTCTCACAGCCTGTGAATTGCTCAGGTTAGAAGCTGAGGCAGCAGTGGTGAACAGTTTATGTAAGGAGCAAAGACATGAGGGAAATCCTTCCTCACTCACTGTTTGTTGAAAATTTAGGCATGAACTTCGTGTGATTCTCAAATGAGAATATGATATAATGACACACCAAGATGCACATAACACTGGTTACCACTGCCTAGGAATCTCCTGGGGTGACCCATTCCATTGAGAATAAAGATTCCTTTCCCGAGATTGCTCTGTCATTCTGTCTTCAAGCTGCATGACCTCAAGTTTTAAGAGTTGGCTTTAATTTCATTTTACAGAAATGTGGTCAGGACCTCCAGTTCATTACATACCTTTAGAGTCTTATTAATCCATTAAAATCTTTACTAATATATAACCAGTTGTAACATGGAACTAATTGCGCCCACATCTGTGTCCTTAGGAATCATTCTTTACAAGTTACCCACTAGGCCTACGAAAACAGAAGCCTTTTTTAAAACCGTACATCTTCAGGGCAGACATGTATTATATTTATATAATGAAGTGGTTGTCTGACTAGCTATATAACACCTCAGGTGTTTTTAAATAAGTAGAAAAAATGTAGCAAGGAAACTTAATTCTGCTCCTGGAGCAGGTTGATAAATCTAGCCAAACATCTTTATTTTTTTATAGTACATTAAGGGAACATTTTTATTTAGCACAGTCATAGATCTTCACATTATTGGGAAGTATGTTCTTAGATTCCTTTTTTGTCTTCAGAATTGCCTTTGGAAGACATTCTTTTGCTGGGAGTTCTATTGATGTTATTCTGGAGGAGAAACCTGTGCCCAGACTTGATTTCAATTAATTAAGGATCACAAAATGGTATCCTTATACCCCCCACTGCCAAAGGCTTTGGATGCAGATGAGGAGTTTTGCTTGTAGAAAAGTAGCCAAGATTTGTGAAACTGGATGATAAATACATGGTTCATCAAAATTATTCTCTCAACTTTTATGTACTTTGAAAATTTCTGTAATAAGTAGTCCTTTCAAAGGAGCTGGCAATCAAAGGGGAAAAGGATATCTATAGGGAAAATGATGAGAATTCATTTTGCATAGATAGATTAGCATTCACTGTGTCTAAGACTCTGTACTAAGGAGTAGATAAACTGTCCTCAATAAATTCATTCTCCAGACTGTGATTTTCAACTAGTGTGCCATGAAAAATTTTTAAAGGTCATTAATTATTCTCAAAGAGAGTTCAAAACACAACTCTCAAATATACACAACAGTAAGTATATTCTTTTTCATTACTTTTTTTTTTGATCAACATAATTTAAGTGTGCCACGGAAGTTTAACGATAGGTTCAAATGTGCCGTGAGATTAAAAAAAAAAAAAAAAAAAAAAGGTTAAAAAACACTGCTGCAAACTAAGTGATAGATACTTTATATGGACTGTTTTTGGAGTGGAGCCTTTAGGGAGTAATTAAATTAGTGCCCTAATAAGAAGAGACAGAAGTGAGATTCTCATTCATTCACAGTCTCTCTCCTCCATTAAAGATGCAAGGAGGCAACCATCTGCAAACCACAGAGACATCTCTCACCTCTCATGAGCATTGAGTCTGTTGGTGCCTCGATGCTGGAGTTACAGCCCCCAGAACTATGAGATAAATATTCGTGGTTTAAGCCGCCCACCTGTAGTATTCTGTTACAGCAGCCTGAACTAACACAATACTGCAGATAGATCTGGAGATAACACGGATCATGAGAAACAATTGGATACGATCAAACTGGGATAGAAACAAAGCTAAAGGGGTGATTTAAATTTGGGTCTCAAAATTTGTTAGAGAAAGTGATCATTGAGTGGTTATTAAAAGATTGTCATAGCTTCAAAGTTTCAATGAAGGTAAGCAAGTCCACAGAATAATAATAATATAGATAAATGGATATATAGGGCATGTTCCATGTTCTCTAGATCCCCCACAAAAAGTGTTCTGTGGTGATTTCAGGATTTGTTATTAGAATTCAGAGGGAAATGAGTCTAGAAGGCTTAGCTAAAGGCATAGTATATCTAGAGCATTAAATCTTAGGATGAGGCATAAATATTTAACCTAGAGAATTAGAAACTCATTCAAGGAGTGGGCTAAAATGCATGTGATGTGGCCAGTTTGGTTTTAAGAGGTTAATGTTAGTAGCAATGTGAAATGAACTGAAGGAGTCAGGCATTGATGATATTTACATATACATATGTTTAATGTATTCACTTCTTCATCTAGATCAGTGGTTCTCAACCTTCCTAATGTCGCAGCCCTTTAATACAGTTCCTGCGGGTCGCAACAGGACTGAGAACTGCTGGTCTAGATGTTAATATCAGTATCTCTTGCTTTGAAAGTAAGCAATAGCCCTCCATCTGGTTTCTGTTTCTACTTTGACACTCTATTCTGTCCTTCACATTTGAACTATAACAACGTGTAGTGAAGTATAACAATGAGAGCTCCCAGAGAATCATGACTTCTTTTTGTCCGTGATTCTTTGCAATGTGTTTTTGTTGCCCCTCACATCAAGAAATAGACTCTGCTTCTCTATCCCCAAATCTGAACTGGCTTTGGAACATGTTTTGACTGGCAGAATGTGATGTAAATGACATTGGTGGCACTTGACACTAAGCCTTCTGTAAAGCAAGCTGTTAAAATAAGGGCCTTACTGCTTCTGCTTTTGCTCACAAAGAGTGTTCCAGCCACCATATATGAAAACCAAGGTTAGACTAATGAAAGATAAGAAACGGCATTAAGAGAGAAACCCAGTCAACAGTTTGACAGTCACATCTAAGGACCAAGACTTATGACTAAAACCATCTGAGACCCTCCAGCCCCAGACTAGCAGCTAGATGACTGCACCCACAAAACTAACCCCAGACCACAGCAGTAGAAGAACCACCCTGCTGAGCCAGGCCAACACATAGAATCTTAAAAATACAAACTCTTATCTTAAACTACAAAGTTTTTGCAATAGTTTACTATGCAGATATAAATAACTGATGCAGCATTTGTATCAGAAATGGAATAAATAAAATTCCAAGCATGTGGCCCTGGCTTTGGGACCAGGGAGCAATCAGGAATTTGGGAAATAGTGAAGGGACTTTCCTAAAGGCTCAGAGAAGGATAACTATGTTATATTATATTGTGGTATAAATTTTGTCCAAAAGAAGTCAAATGTAATAACTTGAAAAATAAAAAAATAAAAAACCTATCAAATGAACTCAAAGGTCAGGATAAATAAATTTCAATACAGGAGTTTAGAAGGGCCAGTTGACTTTATTAGCAATGTATGATAAGGTATAAAAATAGAAACATGAAGGAAGAAACTTGCTGAGTTAAAAAATAAAAGTCCTTCATTCCCAGTCTCCTCTCATGGTAAAAATAACTCAGTGTTTCATGAAATAAACCCTGGATCCGAGATTAGATCAAACTGTGACTCAGCGAATCTTAGTTAAGACTTTTTTTTTTTTTTGAGACAGAGTCTCATTATGTTATCCTCAGTAGAGTGCTGTGACATCACAGCTCACAGCAACCTCAAAAAACTCTTGGGCTTCAATGATTCTATTGCCTAAGCCTTCCAAGTAGCTGGGAATACAGGCCCCTGTCACAATGCCCAGCTGTTTTTTTGTTGTTGTTGTTGTAGTTGTCATAGTTTTTTAGCAGGCCAGAGCTGGGTTTGAACCCGCCAGCTCTGGAGTATGCAGCTGTTGCCTTAACCACTGAGCTATGGGCACCAAGCCAGTACAGACTTCTGAAAGAGTGAGGTTATGAATTATAATCTCCTCTATTAGAAGTGGCATGGGCTAGGGCATAACATCAAAATAGTGCCTCGGAGTGAATCAGGAGCTTTCAGATTCATTGGTTCTTTATTTTTATTATTATCCCTGAGATTTTTCTCACATTTACAGATGACGAAATTGGAGCACACAGGAGGCTCCCTGCCCCCACCTCCGAGTGCTGTGTTGGAGCTGGAATTTGAACCAGACCTGACTCAGATTGTGTTGCCTTCTATTTAACATCATGACATCCCCCTACATTCATATCCCTTGAACCCAGAGCCCCTAATGCCTTCATTCAGTCTGTTGGTAAACATGTGCTGAGTGCCACGTAGATGCCAGGCACTCTGCTGGACATCAAGGGAAAGCCCATATACACAAAGATAACATTTTCTGCTCTCAAAGAACTTATACTCTAGCAGGGGAGAGACACATTCCTCAAATAATAAATAATACTAGACAAAGAAAAGAACCAAGACCAAGAAGGAACCAAGATTCAAAAGGAAAAAAACCACTGTCCCAGGAGACTTTCTAATAAAGATACCTGACCTACAGATATTTACTAAACATCCACTCCCCGCCAAACCCCACTACACCCAGAAGTTACAGAGAGAATGTGTGATGAGAAGCATGTCTGCCAGGAGCTGGTTTTCTAGACTTAGAAAGAGCCACGGAAACACAGCAATGCCACATCACGTGTGCCATTCACAAACTCCCGGGCAAAGCAACTGGCCATTTGGAGACAAAGATCTAAAAACAGAAAGGTTTCAGAGCCTGTTACCTCTAAAAGGGCCTGCAAAAAAAAAAGACTAGAAGTTTCTCAAGCACATGTAAAATTATTCCTTCAGTATGTGCATCCAGAGCCAGCACATTACAAGGGTACATGTGAAATTTACTAGGTGTAGAATAGAAATATCTTAACACAAATAAGAAAATGCCGTGAAGGGTATGTTAACTAGTTTGATGAAAACATTTCAAGTTGTATACAAAACCAGCACATTGTACCCCATGATCGCATTAATGTACACAGCTGATTTAATAAAAAACAAACAAAAAAAAGAGCCAGAGCATGATCACATTAATGTACACAGCTATGATTTAATAAAAAACAAACAAAAAAAAGAGCCAGAGCATTGAAATGGTGGAGGGTTTTTTTTTTTTTTTGGGGGGGGGGTTGTAGTTTTTGGCCAGGGCCAGGTTTGAACCCACCACCTCTCTCTGGTATATGGGGCCAGTGCCTACTCCTTGAGCCACAGGCACCACCCAAAACGGTGGGTCTTAAACATGAAGAGTGCCTCTAAGTTTGCAGCCCTATTGCAGAATGTTAGTGGATCCTTAATATTATTAATTTTTTTTAATTGTGGCTTAGGGTTAATCTTCATTACCATAGACCAATTGTGTGTATCAACATCTCTTGACTTTAAAAATAAAATTAAAAGGGATTAAAAGAAAATCTCAATTCAGACTAGGAAGGAACAGAGAGAGAGAAAACTAAATTTTTGTCTTCATGCATTTTAAGGGGAGAAATCCAGCACCCTGTCCTTCTCTGTGTCTCCCGATGGCCAATAGGAAGTAATAAGTCTGGCTGGGTATGACAGAGGTCCCTCAGATTTGCAATGGGGGCATTCAGTCTCATTGTGTGGTGAGAGTCAAGTTCAAGGACTCCCCCTCAGTTGGAAAGAGTTCATTTTAACCAAAGAAGCTGGGGTCGATGGCCTCTCAAATGAAACAGATAAGGCAAACAGAGGGTTCTTGTCAGAAATAAATGTTATGTCTCTCCCTCCTGAAAAGCTTATAGATGTTATCAGCAGGAATCTCGTTGGGCCTAAAACAAGCCCCTGAGAAATAATATTAACCAGACATTTGGCAGATCCTTTATCTCCCATTAAATTCAATAAGGAGAGCCATATATAAATAAGGGGAAAATAATGCAACTGTCAGTAATTTATCACTAGATAGAAAGCCATTGTTGCCCCTATCTCTTCCGTGATATTCTGTTTCTAACTGGTCATGAATTGCGGGGTTGCCACATCCCTCCCCTGTGACAGGTGGGACCAAGCTGGGCTGCTACAGCTCAAACCCCCTGTTCCAAAGACCTAGTGGCTGCTTTCTCAGGCCCATGCGCTCTGCCACTGCATTTCTCTATAGGCGCCTGAAGGCCGAGACCTGTCATGTTCTTCCTAGTCTAGGACAAAAAAGAGATGATTTCTAAGAACCATTTATTCCTGTCTTTTAAGCGCCTCTGCAGGAGGCATGGTTTAGGGCTCATTAACAAAGGAAGCAGCATTGTCATTCACTATTTTAAAGCCCCCATCTTCATTTTGGCCATTTATGTGTTTCAAAGGAGTGGATCCAACTTGGCTTCAGTGAAATGGAGGAGATAGTAAAATCGGGAATTTAAGAAATTCGGAAGTCTGTACATCAAAATGGTGGCGTATTTGTCTGATCATGGTAGTGATTGTACTGCTGGCAACAGTGATAATGGTCTTGATGATATGTAGTATTTACTGCTCACTTACCATATTGCAGGCATCATTTAGAGTATATTGGGGTTAAACTGGAGCCTTATGGTGGCCCCTTCTCTGCCCTTGAGAACCGTGAAATATCCCCACAGCCTTATAATAAGTACAAATGCCCCACTCCCCAGTTCTAGTTTAAGCTGATTTTACTTGCTTGGAGCCAAAGGGTATAACTTATTCTCCAGGTGAATTGAGATCTTCATAAGTTTTTCCCCAACTTCTTCCCCAGGCCTCACCAGTTAACTTATTTGAAATGGAATGGGAAGAATACAGAACGTCCATCCTCTGGGATAGTGTGATAGCAAAGTTAGAGGGGAGGTCTGATTAAAGAGCATCTTCTGTTCTCAGGCATTTCACCACATTAAACTACTAGTTCTGAAATTGTACAGATGATGAGCTTTAAGATAATTGGAAATCCCAGAGGAGTTACTTGTGCTTTTGAGGACTAACCTCTGAATGCTCAGTCTATCTCCATAAAATCAAAGACCACCCCATCAATGTAAAAGCTCTCACACCCCCTCTCTGAGGCATGCCTCATGACCATGCCTACTGAACGCTGCTGGCCAAATAGACAAGACCCTGTTCAGACCAGGCAAGAAGAACCCAAGACATCTCCAGGAACTGCCAGAACGCAACACACCCCACCTCCCTTATCCCACCTACAGTGCTAAGAACCATAACTCATCCCTGAGCTGCAAATCCTCTTCTTTCTAGCCCTCTGGGTGATGAGAGATGTCACTGCATTTTGCTTTGACTTTTGGCTATCCAATGAGTCTCTTTCTTTAGCGACAGACTCACTCACAGATGAGTGACATATGCCTGTTCATATTTATTTCTATCTTCGAAGCAGTCAAATTTGTCATTATGTAGAAATAAATAAGCGATATCTACAAACATTTCCTCCCCCCAGCACAGTCAAGGAGGCAGGCTGAGAAGACCCAGCTTATGACTCCATAGTGGGCCTCCCCCCACAGCTGTTGCTTGTCTTAATGTTTCAACACCATATGATTTCGAGAGGCCAGGTCACAGACTGACCCCATGAAAATAATAAGGAAGTATAGAATGTAATTTATCCTGACCCAGAGAGGAGGACATGAAAAGCATTCATAATTCAGCCGTCACTTGGGCTAAGTGGAATGACCTTGTCGTTCAGGGTTCTGATTGACTCTGGGAACACAAAGAGAACGACGTTGGAGAGTCGAGACACGTGCGTGACTCAGACAGCCCTCGGGAGTCCAAAGCACACGTTTCCTCTACCCCACAATCAGGCTGGGGTGCTCTTTAACATCTGGGCATGGTCACTCTATGTATTTGCAGTTGACCCCTCTAGAGCACTGACTGTATCGTACACCACTATGGTGAGCACTTTGTCTACACTATCTCATTTTTTATAACAATTATGGCTTATTTTAGTAGTTTGCCTGTGAAGAAACTGAGGCACAGAGAGATTAAATAAAATTTGGCTCACATCCCCTCGATTCAAAGGGCCTAATTCCAGAAACTGTGCCCTTAGCCTCTGCTTAATTGTCCCCTGATGATGTCCCTACACCAGCCTAATGGGAACAACACTTGTGCCTGGATAAAGGACTGAGGGAAAGGAAGTAAAGGAACTAATATTTGAGCACACAGTATCTGCCAGATGCTACCTCATCTATTACCTGCTTTGTATACATTATTTTGCTTAATTGTCAAAATAATCCTATGAAGCTCTAAGATTAAGTAACTTGCTCATATGGCTCTAAAGAGCCCATATTTTGTCTGGGTGCAGTGGCTCACGCCTGTAATCCTAGCACTCTGAGAAGCTGAGGAAGGAGGATTGCTTGAGCTGAGGAGTTCAAGACCAGCCTGAGCAACAGTGAGACCTATCTCTACTAAAAAACTAGAAAAACTAGCTGGGCGACATGGCAGGTGCCTGTAGTTCCACCCACTCAGGAGGCTGAGGAGGGAGGATCACTTGAGACCAAGAGTTTGAGGCTGCTGTAAGGGTTAATAATGTCAGGGCGACAGAGTATGAGACTCTGCCTCAAAAATAAATAGCCCATTTTTAAACTCACATCTTTCTGGCTTCAAAATAGAGGTTCTTTCTGCTGTTCTTTTTTTCTTCCTTTTATCAAATCATCCACTGTTAGATGCATCTTTTATAGGAAGTGGAAAGTGATTAAACCACCACATGAGTGACAAAATCAAAATTCCCAGCACTTATTTGAAGGATTAGCTAAGACCATTGAAATAACTTGAGACAAATACATTTAACTTGGTGTTACTCTTCATAACCACTCCTAAAAAATTTTTCCCTACCTCAAAGTCATGAAAATATTCACCTATGTTTTACTCTAGAAAGTTTTAGGTTTTAGCAACAATGAAAAACAACTGCAACAGAAAATGGCTGTGGTGGGTGCCTGTAGTCCCAGCTACTTGGGAGGTTGAGAGGCAAGAGAATCACTTAAGCCCGAGAGTTTGAGGTTGCCGTGAGCTATGATGTTACAGCACTCTACTCAGGGTGACAGCTTGAGACTCTGTCTCAAAAACAATAATAGAAAGTTTTAGGTTTTTCTGTGATCCATCTTAAATTAATTTTTGTCAATGATGTGAGGTAGGGGTATCAGAATTTCTTCTTTTTGTGTTTGAGACAAATAACTCTAAGAGTTATTTTCTACATACTTCAAAATATCAACAAATATATGTGAATATTTCTGCACACCATTTTGTCCCATTTGTCCATTATTACACCAAAACCATACTGTTTTGATTGTTGTATGTCTTGAAATAAGATGGTTACAGACCTCTAACATTTTTCTTCTTTTTTAAAGATTCTTTTAACTATTTCTATACAGATTTTAGAATTAATTTTTCAATTTAGATTATAAAAAGCCTGTTGAGATTTTGATGAAGGTTGTGTTAACTCTGGAGATGAATTTAAAGGTGAACATCTTGACAATGATGATTTAACATCTTAAATCAAATTGATTAACTAAGTCACCTGATCAAAGGACATGGTATCTCTCTTCATGTATTTGGAGCTTTTTAAATCTCAGAAATATTTAATAGTTTTCACTCCACAGTATAAGTAAAAGTATGCCTAAAATACATTTTAATGCCATTGCAAATTTTACTTTGTTTTTCAGTTATTAATTGCAAATATACAAAAATTCCATTGACTTTTGTATATTGACTCTATCCTACAATTTTATTGAGTTTACTTATTAATTGTAACAATTGTCTTAGAGATTTATCAGGATTTTCTGTGTAAATAATAATGCCATATAGAAATAGAGACAGTTTTTCTTTTCCAATCTTCTAATATTCCTTTTATTTCTTTTCTTTTCTTATTGCACTGGCTAGGGCTTTCAGCATAAAAGTAGAAGTGGTAAGAATGGACATCCTCGTTTTGTACCTGATCTTACAGGAAAAATCAGTTCTGTAACTTTCATAAATGCTGTTAGCCATATTGAAGAAGTTTTTTATTATCACTTGTCTGCTAACTATTTGTATTATGAATCTTTACTGCATTTTGTCAAATGTTTTTATTAAACCTAGTGAGATGACCATATGGTTTTCCCCTTGTATTTTGTTAATGTGGTTACTTACATTCTTGATATAAAATTTAAACTAATCTTATATTCCCGTAATCAGTCTTATTTGGTCATTATATATTATCCTTTTATATGTTATTGACCTTGATACACTTAGGAAAGACTCTTCTATGTTCATGAGTAACATAATTTTATAATTTTTTCTCTTATACTATTTTTATCAGACTTTCTTTGGGGGATTTTTAATTTAATTTTTAATTAAAATCAAAACTATATACATTTATGGGTACAATGTGATGATTTGATATACAATGTGGAATGCTTAAATCAAACTGATTAACATATCCATCAGCCCACTTATTTTTTGTGGTAAGAGATTTAAAATTTAATCTTAGTTATTTTGAAATATACCGTTGCATTGTACACATTAGGTGAGATACAACCAAATGCCCTCTCTCCTCCCACCAATCTCCTCACCCCTTCCCCTCCCATTTCCTTCCTTTTTTCCCCCATTGTTAGACTGTATTTGTGTTTTATCATTTGTACAAGTGTAAGTGGTTATATATTGGTTTCAGTGTAGTATGGAGTACACTGGATACTTTTTTTCCCTTCTTGAGATACTTTACTAAGAAGAATGTGTTCTAACTCCACTCAGGTAAGCATAAAAGATGTAAAGTCTCCATCTTTTTGTGGTTGAATAGTATTCCCTGGTATCCATATACCACAATGTGTTAATCCATTCATCTGTTGATGAGCATTTGGGTTTTTTCCACAGTTATGCTAGCTTCAAAAATTGAAATGTGAGTGCTCTTTACCCCTTTATTTTCTGGAAGATTTTGCGTAATATCGTCATTATTTCTTTCTTAAATGCAAAGGGAGTCTGTCTGTACCTATAGTATTCTTTATGGGAAGCTATTGAATTATGAATTCCTTTAATAAACATACATCTGTTCAGATTTTCTGTTTACATGAATGGTATATTAAATTTAGTGTCATAATATTCATGATGTCACTTTTATTATCCTCTTTTGCACCTAATACTTTTGACGTGTTGGTTTTCTCTATTTTTCTCCATCAGTCATCTTGGGGTGACTTTAGACTTTGGTAATGTTACCCATTTTTGTCTGTATAGCCTTATTTTCTGCTCTTGTCATTATTAATTACTTCTATTTAATCCAAGTTTAATTTGATCTTCTCTTTCTAGCTTCTTAATGTGAGAAACGAGATGACTAACTTCCAACCCTTTTTTCTTTTCCAATAAAAACAATTAAAGCTGTAATTGTTTTAGCAAGCTCTGGCCACACCTCACCAATTTGGATATGTTGCAATTTCATTATCATTCAGCTCAAAACATCTTATGATTTTTGCTACCCTTAATTGAACTTAGTTATGTAAAAATGTGATGCTCAAGTCTCAGTATTTGGTTTTATTTTAGATGTCTTATTGTTACTTCTAATCTAATTCCATTGTATCAGAGCACATATTCCAAAAATTTTCCATCTTTTGTGTTTTATTAAGACGTATTTTACATTCTAGTACATTGTTCATTTTGGTGAACATCATTGCATGCATACCTGAAAACAATGTGTATTACGTGTATTCTGCTGTTGTTATATTAGCCTATTAATGGCAAGTTGAGTTTGTAACAACCTTATTCAAATCTCTCATATCTTTATTGATTTTACAAATTGTCCATTTGTCCTATCAATTAATATGTGAAAGTTGTTAACATTATTGATTAGGACAGTGGATTTTTCTGTTTCTCCTTTTAGCTTTATCATCTAATTTGAAGTGCTATTACTGGGTACATTCAACTTTAAGGTTGTGTTTTTTCCCCTGATTACTATGAAGAGTTTATATTTATTTCTGATCATATTCCTACAAGACTTATGCCTACTTAATCTCATAGTAATATAGCAATGAGACTTTCCTTAAGCTTAACGTTTTCATGAAATATCTTTTTCTACCCTTTGATAGTCAACCCATCTTGGTCTTTGTATCTATAGTGAGTGTCTCCTAGAAGTATACTGTTGATACTTTAAAAAAAAATTAAAACAATCACTGTATTTTGAGCATTCAGATCACTTATGTTCAATTTATTTATATGATTAGGTTTAAGGATATATTTTGTTATTTGACTAATCTATTTTTATCCCTTCAGTTCTTCTTGCCACGTTTTTGGACAAGTTTTTTTTAAGATTTTCAATATTACTTTTTACTGGCTTCAGTGGATTTTGTGCTATTCTTCTTTGCATTATTTTTGGAAGTTCTTCTAGGGATTATACTATGAATCCTCAAATGATCACAGAAGACTTAGTTACCACTTCACATAGCATGTGAGAATTTTGTGAAAGTGTATGTAATCCTCTCCTTCCATTCTTTGAGGTATAAGGGAGTGTGTGTGCACACACACACAAACACAGAGGATGCCAAAAAAAGTATACACATTTTAAGAGATTTTATGTATTACTTTCCAAAGTTTAATTGAAGGTATCATTACTGGGCAAGTATATCTAGATATGCTGCACACATCCATTTTACCTGCAATTTGTATACTTTGTGGAATGATTTATTTTAATTCCAACGAGATCTCTTAGAATGTGTATACTTTTTTGCACTCCTGCTGTGTGTGTATATATATGTATATATAAAATGTGTAAATATATGTATATGTATTTGTTGTTTATCTGTAGATACAGTTCATATTTAGTGTTTGTGTATATACAGTTCCTCCAGTTCATTTTTATTTTTGCTCTAAATAATCATTGTATTTTAAAGAAAGAAAAATTTAAAAATAGATACTTTACTCATGCATTTATATTTTTAATCCATATTTATGTATATAATCTTCATTGTTCTTTATTCCAGAAGATCTGAGTTTTCATTTGTATGATTCTACCTCATCCCAAGAAGTTCCTTGAATGCTTCTTATGGCGCAGATCTTTTGTTGAAGAATTAACTCATTTCTCACTTATTTGAAAATGTTTTATGTCACAAATTTCGATTTTATAAAATATTTTTTTGCTGAATACAAAATTCCAGGCTTGATTTTTTTTCCTTTCAGCACTTTAAAAATATCATTTTACTATCTTCTAAATGCTATGTTTCCAATGAAGAATCAGAAACCATTTACATCTTTGTCCGGTGTATGTAATGTGTAATCTTTTTCTGTACACTTTTAAGATTTCTCTGTATTTTTGGATCTCAACATGGTGCAATTTGGGGGGATTAGATCATTTTCACTGACCTGTCTTCAAATTTACTAAGCCTTTCTTCTTTTTGTATCCTGCTGCTAAGCCAACAAGTGAATATTTTTTCCATTTAAGTATTATATTTTTCAGCTCTATGGCTTCTATTTTTGTAATTTGTTTCTCTGCTAAGATTCCTCATAATTTTATTCATTATGTTCATCATTTCCCTTATACCTTTGACACATTGAAAATTATCTTAATTGTGTGTGTGCTAAGTGTAATATTTTGGACCCCTTTGAGATCTGTTTCCATCGCTTCTTTCTTTATTACATCACAAGTTTTTTCTCCTTCCAAATTTTTTTCTTTTGTGTACAGATATCGTGGATGATACATTACAGGTAGTATGTGTTACATTCTCTTGGTACAAAGAGTGCTGCATTTAATACTGGCAGATAGTGGTGCTACTAGAACATGCTTGGATTCTATCAGGCTTGGTTTTAGTCTTTTTAGGACAGTTGGATTTTGTGCTTTGTCACTGTTGCTGTTTTCAATCCTGGGTTGGAGTTTGTACACTAGTAAGTAGCTCCCATTTATTTAGCTAAGATGCTGGGTGAGATCTGACCTTCTGACTAGGCTGGAAGTCTGTCTCCTAGCACTGTATGACCTCTGCTACTTACTATCCTTTCAGCTATCAGCCCTGAATCAACCACTTTCTGCTAGATCTTGAAGACTTCAGCCTTCACATGCAGACCTCAAAATCAAGGACCCATGATTTTGAGGACTCCCATTTTTTTGACCCTCAAAATTAAGGACCCATGGAAAAACTGTCAATAGACATCTAGAGCCCAACCTATGAGTCCTCTCCCTTCCATCACCCTGTCTTTTAAATTCTAGTCCCTTCAGGAACCCCTAAGCATGATCCCTCCACACTCAGCTGAGACCACCATGCTTCACTGCCCATGCCATTGTGCAAACACCGCTTCCAGGCAGCACGCTAGAAAGAACATGGAGCTCATCTTTAAGGGTTTTTCTTTCCCAGAAGGATCACAGTCCTATGCTGATTGTTGTCCAATAACTATAAGGAGTCACCTTACACATTTTATTGATTTTTCTAGTTATTTATGATAGGAAAATAACCCCAGTGCCACTTATTCCATCATGCCCCAAAGCAGAGTTCTATACTGTTCAACAAAAGTAATTAAAAGTTATAATACATGAGATTTAATTGTTTAATTTTATAAAAACTTCCATTTATGAAAGTTCTATGTGCTTGTTGTGGAAAATTTAGAAAATATAGGGAAAGGATAGTCAAAAAAAAAATGCTAAGTCTAGGAAAAACTTAAGGGACCCAAATTCTTATTATAACTGGACTTCATACTATTCAGAGCTAATATTGCCCACATTTTGGTCTCTTCTCTTCCGGACACACATGTGGACAAATATTTGCACATAATTCTTATGATACTGTAGATACAAATGTTTATCTTGCCCTCTTTTTATAGCTTATCAGTATAAGTAAATATTCCATGACATTTAAAATCTTTTGAAAACATTTTTTAATGGCTACACATGTCCTACCATTTCTATTTAACATAATTTATTTTATCACTTTTGGCTTGCACTCCATTCCCACATTTTTGCTATTTATAAATAATGTTGCAATGAATATATCCGTGTATAAATATTCATATGCATTTCTGACTTCCCCCCCCCCAAAGAAAAATTACTGTGTCAAAGGGTATGAACGTTACTTAGGTTCTCTACATATCCTGCCAAATTACTTTCCACATTGATTGTATAACTTAAACTCCCTTCCAGTTCTTTATGTGAATGTTTATTTTTCTGCATACTTGCCAAACCTGAATATTGTCATTTTTTAGAATCTTTGCTAATTTTACAGCTACAACGTTTCTTTATTTGTATTCTAATTTGCTTTAGTTTTATTTTCAGGGGAGGCTGAATATTTTTGCTTATCGTTATGTGAATTCCCTCTGTGTCCTATCTTGCTTGTATCCTTAGCTTCAGAGGCTAAGAGCTTAGTGATTTTTTTTTATTAATGATTCGTATGTACAAGCCTTCTTATTAATTCATTTGAAAAAATCTTTTGCCAGATGAAGAGTTCTAATATTTATTCATTACATTCAATTTATATATTATAATGCTCCCCTTCTCAGGGAGCTCAGGATAAAACAGGACAGTCAATACTGCCTGCAAATAACTACTGTGACTATAAAGAATAAATACTCCAAGGGCATTCAAATGAACTGGCTATTCAGATAAGGAAAAGAACCTTTTCAGCTAAGAGAAGCAGGAAATGCTGCAGAAGCTATGTGGCTTTGTAGCTCCGCCTTCGTGCATGAATTATAACAGTGAGTCACAAACGTAAAAACACATCACTCTGGCCTGATGGGCTTGTCAAAGCAGAGATTGCTGGTCTGAAATAGGGCCTGAGGATTCTTATTTCTACCATGCCCCTAGCTAATAGGGTGCTGTTGTCTGGGGGGCCACACTGGAAAACAATTAAACTAAAACAGTTGGGGAAGGAAGCATAAGTAGTGAAAGAGAAAAAGCAAATGCTCCGTGAGAAAACAGTCTAAACAAACCTAGGGGCTGCAATCTTACTGGATCCTGAGAGAACCAAAACAGAGATAGCAACGCAACATTCTTCTGTCTTCCTAAGTTATGAACACGCACAGAGAGCAAAGGAATCCTTCCAACATATCTTTAAGTATTACCATGTTTCTTTCTGTTTTTTTTTTTTTTATTGAATCATAGCTGTGTACATTAGTTCAATCATGGGGTACAGTGTGCGGGCTTCACATGCAATCTGAGATATTTTTATCAACCTGATTGACATAACATTCATGAGATTTTCTCATTTACTACGTGAAAACATTTTTGATTCGTATTTAGAAGTTTTCTCCTGACCCTTCGAATATGTAACG
>CAUYON010145650.1:0-11406 GCA_963573935.1 Arctocebus calabarensis
GCCACCAAGCCAGACGGAGCTACCAATGTTTGGTTGTGGGCTGTGGGGAGCCATTGTGGGAGAATTGCCCTGGCAAGCTCCTCAGGGTCACAGAGATCCATCTCAGTGTTTTAAGTATTAGTAGTTTCCTCTTTTGTACTACTAAGAGTGATCAACTGTATAGATTTTATAGATATGTAACATACCACAGTTTGTTTACACGTATCTATTTACCAGATGATGGATACCTGGGTTGTTTTAAGTTCTGGCAATTGTGAATAAAGCTTTCATGAGCATGGAGTTTATGTTTTTGTGTGGATATTTGTTTTTATTTCTCTTGTATACATTCCTAAGAGAGGAATGTTGATAACTGTGTGTTTAGCTGTATAAAAATTGTGAAAATGTGTTCCAAAGTCATTGTACCTTTTTCATTACTACCAGCAATGTATGAGAGACTTCTAGTTCCATATTTTTGCCAGCACTTGGTGTTGTCAGTCTTGTTAATTTTGGCCATTCTAATACAAGTATAGTGGAATCATCTAATTTTATTTTTCATTTGCATTTCTCTAATGACTGATGGTGTTGGTGATTTTTTTCATGTATTTATTTATTATTTGTTTATCATCATTGTTGAAGTATCTGTTAAAATATTTTGACCAACTTAAAAAAGCATCAGATTATTTATCTTCTTATTGAGTTGTAACAGTTTCAAAAATATTTTCCAGGGTGATGCCTGTGGCTCAAAGAAGTAGGGCACCAGCCCCATATGCCGGAGGTGGTGGGTTCAAACCCAGCCCCAGCCAAAAACTGCCAAAAGAAAAAAATATATATATATATATATTTTCCAGATACAAGTTACTTGTTAGATACATGTTTTGCAAATGTTTTCTTCAAATATGTGACTTTTTCATTTTTTCATTTACTGAAAATTTTCTTAGCTATGATTCAACCGAAAGCATTATTATTTATTATGTTGATGATATAATGTTGCTATCTCAATCTGAAGATCAAACTAAGACCAAATTGCACATACTGGTTAATCAAATGAATAGAGAGTGGCAGGCTGAAGTATAGAACCCAGGGAAAAAAATGCAATTCTGATAGTTGGTTGGACTAGAGCCACTAGAGATATTCTTCAATAAACTATTAAATAAGTAATTGTTTCAGAAAGCTCTGAAATCAAAACAAGAGGCAAAAAGATTGATTGAATAGTTCTTTGGTTTCCAGAGAAATTGTACTGCATCTGAGAATTGTTTTTTTTAATTGTTGGGGATTCATTTAGGGTCCACAGAACCAGGTTACATTAATTGCCTTTGTCAGATAAGGACTCTCCTGTAGTGTCCCACCCCTAAAAGTATACCACACCCCTTGACCCTCCCGCCCCCTCCCTCCTTCTCTTTCTTAGCTCTCTCTATCTCCCATCCCC
This sequence comes from Arctocebus calabarensis, assembly GCA_963573935.1. Classification (NCBI taxonomy): domain Eukaryota; kingdom Metazoa; phylum Chordata; class Mammalia; order Primates; family Lorisidae; genus Arctocebus; species Arctocebus calabarensis. Next base: position 1,406 of record CAUYON010145650.1, read on the forward strand.
CACTGTGTACTAAGGACCTTAATTGTCCTCCCATCAGAACTGAGTATACAGGATTCTTGTTTCTCCAGTCTTGTGATGCTTTACTAAGAATAATGTGTTTTGTTTTGAGACAGAGTCTAACTCTATCGTGCTTGGGTAGAGTGCCATGGCTGCATCATAGTTCACAGTAACCTTAAACTCATCATAACCTACAGCAACCTCAAACTCTTGGGCTTAAGCAATCCTCTTACCTCAGTCTCCCAAGTAGCTGGGACTACAGGCACCAGCCATGATGCCTAGCTAGTTTTTCTATTTTTGGTAGAGATAGTGTCTTGTTCTTGGTCAGGCTGGTCTCAAACTCCTGAACTCAGGCGATCTACCCACCTTGGCCTCTCAGAATGCTAGGATTATAAATGTGAGCCACTGTACCCAGCCAATATCTGAGAATTTTGAATTAACAAAATTAGCAGGACAAGAACTGAATTTGACTGGGGCTGCAAGTAACAGTGCTATATTGTTGCTTCGCAGGGCCATTTGATTCCTTTGGCTCTCTACAATCCTTTTGATCAAACAATACTAGAAGCATCAGCTGTGTACTATTAAGCAGAGTTTGTTCAAAATAATAATAGAAACACACTTAGTGATTATAGCTTATGTATAAGTGAAATGAATTACAGCAATGTTTTATAAATGGGATGAAAGAATAAAGAATATGTGATATTTTGTTATTACATATGATATATATTGTATATTTGCACTATCTGTGATGTGGTCTAGTGTTATTTGAAAGCGGACTTGGATTAGTTGTAAATCTATATTGCAAACTCTAGAGCAACCACTAAAAAAAGTTAAAGAATAATTATAATATATATGCTAAGAAAGGAGAAAAACAGTGTCATTTAAAATGCTCAACTAAAGCCACAAAAGTCAGAGAAGTAGTGAAAGACAAAAATAAGGGGAAAAAAACAAAGAATAAAAATCCATAACAAATATGATAGATAATAATCCCACTGTATCAATAATCACTTTAAATGTTCCTGGTTTAAATACACCACTTAACAGATATTGTGAATTAAAAAATGAGTCCCAACTCTGTGATATATGATGTCTACAAGAAGCTGATTTTTAATATAAAGATGCATATAGACTAAAAGTAAATGGATGGCAAGAGAAATACTATGCTAAGAATAATCAAAAAGAAATCTGTAGTAGCTATGTTGATTTTATAGAGAGCAAACATCAGATTAATGAAAATTATTAGCAATAGAAAGCGGCATTACATAATAACAATATGGTCAATTTTCCAAGAAGAATAACAATCTTTTATGTGTATGTACCTGACAAGAGAATGTTAAATGCATGAAGCAAAAACTCATAGATCTACAATGAGAAATGGAGATTTCAACGTCCCAGTATCAGAAATTAATAGATCCAACAGGCAGAATCTGTAAGGAGAGAGTTGAACTCAATAGCATCATCAATCAATTGGATGGAATTGATATTTATAGATTACTTCATCCAACAACAGCAAAATACAAATTCTTTCAAGACTCACATGGAACATTTACCAAGATGGATCAAAACTAAGATGCAAAATGCGTCTGTGCCTTTTAACAAATTTAAAAGCTTAGAAATTATGCAATGTATGCCATTAGACCATAGTGGAATTAAGCTAGAAATTCCTAACAGAAAGATATCTAAAAAATTTTCCCCAATAATTGGAGATTAAACAAAATACCTCTAAATAACACCCAGATCAAAGACGAAATCTCAAATGAAACTAAAATATATTTGGAAGTAAATAAATATGAAAATACAACCTAAAATTTGTGAGATGATGAAAGCTGTACTTAGAAAGGAAATTTATAGCACTTAATGCATAATAATTGGCCATTAAACAACATGAAGGTTAGGGAACCTGACCCCAGTGCAGCCAAAAATCTGTGTATTACTTTTTTTTTTTTTTGAGACAGAATTTCACTTTTTTGCCCTCAGTAGAGTGTTGTGGCACCATAGCTCACAGCAACCTCCCAAATCCTGGGCTTAGGTGATTCTCTTGCCTCAGCCTCCTGAGTAGCGGGGACTATAGGCACCCACCACAATGGGTTTTTTTTTGTTGCACTTTGGCCGGGGTTGGCTTTGAACCCGCCACCCTTGGTATATGGGGCTGGTGCCCTACCCACTAAGCCATAGGCACTGTCCTATGTGTATTACTTTTGATTCTCCCCAAACTTAGCTACTAAAAGCCTTACCTGGCTCAGCACCTATAACACAGTGGTTATAGTGCCAGCCACATATACCAAGGTTGGGAAGTTCAAGCCCAGCCCTGACCTGCTAAACAACAATGACAACTGCAACAAAAAATGGTTAGGCGTTGTGGCTGGTGCTTGTAGTCCCAGCTACTTAGGAGGCTGAAGTAAGAAAATCGCTTAAACCCAAGAGGTTGAGGTTGCTGTGAGCTCTGATTCCATTGTACTCTACTGAGAGTGACATAGTGAGACTTTGTCTGAAAAAAAAAAAGAACCCTTACCTATAACACAATTAACACGAACTTTGTTCATTATACATATTATTAGTATATACTATATTCTCACAATAAAATTAGCCTGACAAAGGAAAATGTTCTTAAGAAAATCATAAGGAACAGAAAATATAGTTGCTGTCCGTTAAGTGCAAGTGGATTATTACATCATCCTTGTTGTCTTTATGTGGTATAGGCTGACAGGGGGAAGGAGAGGGTAGTTAAATTGTTCCTGTTTGCAGACGATATAATCTTATACACAGAAAACCCAAAAGGCCCCACCAAAAACTTTTAGATCGTCTGCACAGTACAGAAAATATGCAATGGAGTGAAGAGACAACCTGTTGAATGGGAGAGAGTATTTGTGAATTATTAATATTAATCAGAAAAGGAACTAATATTCAGAATAAAAAAGGAACTCAAATAACTCAATGGTAAAAATGAATTCTGTCAAAAGGTGGACAAAGAGCAGGAATAGACATTTCTCAGAAGAAGGCATATTAGTGGACAAGAGTACCAAAAAATGCTTAACCTCACTTAATCTTGGGGAAATGCAAGTCAGAATCATAACAAGGTATTATTTTACCCCAGTTAGAACAGCTATTATTAAAAAAAAAAAAGCTAGTAAGGATACAGAAAAAGGGAGCTTCTATACACTGTTGGTGGGAACATAAGTTTGCATAGACTCTTATGAAAAACAGTTTATTAAAAAACTAAAAAGCGAGATTATTGTGTAATCCAGCAATTCCATACTTGGTTATTTATCCCAAAGAAAACTAATCAATACTTCAGATGGATACCTGCACTTGCCTGTTTATTGCAAGGGTTGTATCATTTGTGAATTTTCCCGTAGAATGTTATTTCCAAAAAAGTATGTTCGGACTTTCTTTGGAAACCAAAAAAAAAAAAAAAAAAAAGGTTTGTTTTATAAAATTTAATATACACCTTAAAAAATTGATAAGAATTATTTCCAGTGGAAGTAAACAGTAGGGATTTCTTTTTTATTTGTTTGCGTGTGTGTTTATTTTTCAGATTAATATGAGGATATAAATGTTTAGGTTCCATTTTTTTCATTTCTAAGGTAAAAGTTCAACTACAAAGTTCAAGTTGTAGTTGAGCCCTTCACCCAGGGGCGTGCTGAATACTTGGGCATGCTGAATACTTTCACATTGTGCACTTTAGGTGAGAATTTGACAATCTCCCCACCCCCGCAGCTCCCTTTTCCTCTTTCCTCCTCTTGCCTCACCGTCACTAGAATATGTGTGTTTTTCTTTCCTGTGGGTGTGTAGTTTTTATATATGGGTTTCACTTCCGTATTGGGTACATTGGATATTTGTTTTTTTCCATTCTTGTGATACTTGAAGAGGAATGTGTTTCAACTCCATCCAGGTAAACACAAAAGATGTAAAGTCTCCATCTTTTCTTATGCCTGAATAGCCCTCCATGTTATATATAAGCCACATTTGGTTAATCCATTCATGGGTTGCTGGGCACTTGGGTTGCTTCTGCTGTCTTGGCAATTGTGAATGAAGCTGCAATAAACATTCTAATGCAAATGTCCTTGTGGTAAAATGATTCTTCCCCCTCTGGGTACATACCTAGTAATGGGATTGTCGAATCAAATGGAAGGTCAGCTTTTTATTTATTTATTTATTTATTTTTGAGACAGAGCCTCAAGCTGTCACCCTAGGTAGAGTGCTATGCCATTATAGCTCACAGCAACCTCCAACTCCTGGGCTCAAGTGAGTCTCCTGCCTCTGCCTCCCACGTAGCTGGGACCACAGGCGCCTCCCACAAGCCCAGGTATTTTTTTGGTTGCAACTGTCATTGTTGTTTGGTAGGCTTGGGCTGGATTCGAACCCACCAGCTCAGGTGTATGTGGCTGGCGCCTTAGCTGCTTGAGCCACAGGTACTGAGCCTCTTTTTAGTTTTTTTGAGGATTCTCCCTGCTTCTTTTCATAGAGGTTATATTAATTTGCAATCCCACTGGCAATGCAAAAGTGTTCAGAATGAAGATTTCTTAAACAAGAAACAATGAAGAATCAATTAAAATGGAAGTTGGTATATTTTATCATATCCAATATGAATATTTCTCTAAAACAAAAAGACATAATAAACAGTTAAAGAAACAGCCTCAAGTATTTTGATTTCAATTTTTTCAAACCACATTTTCAATTCATGTAACCGGTTAGTATTAGTTTCCAATGGATAAGAAGACCTACAAACCAGTAAAAAGTAGACAAACCATCCATTAGGAAAATGGTTAAACAGTAATTCACAGAAGAGAAAATATAGATGCTCAATACTTGAATGAGATAAGATGCGCAAACTTAGTGATAATTCAAATAGACAAGGATTCAAAAGGGTGATCACAGAAGTGTTGGCAAGGGCAAAAGAAACTGTAACTTTCACACTTCTAGCAAGAGCGTAAATTGGTACATCCATCTTTGAGATTATTTTGTTAATATTAAGGCATCTTCAAAATGTATATGCTCTCTGACCCAGAAATTCCAGTCCTAGAAAAATATAGGAGAAATTGTAGCTCATAAACAAAGGGAGTTATATGGATAAGAATATTCAAAGCAACATTATAACAGAATAAAAGGAAACAAGCATGCATCTGCCAAAGTGGTAATGAATATTTTACATCGTATGTTTACACAGGAATGCCTAATAGTAGTTTAAATGAATGAAGTGTACTAAACTTATGAATGAATAAAAAAAAAATCACAAGAGTTTAGTGAACAAAGCAAATTGCAGAAACAATCTATATTGTGTGATATTGACTAATTTCCAAACATTTGGCAAGCTGGTCTATATAATTTTTGTGGATGACATAGTAAAAATGTGAACATGAATGTAAAATGATTGGCAACACATCCTTCAAAGTGCTTTCTGATGGAATACGAGGGAGAGGAATGAGATTGGGGAAATTTTTAGAAAAACTACAGTTAACATCTATCAATTAAATTGAAAAACTTCTAAAGCAAATAGGGCGTAATCTTAAAATTTCATAAAATTAGCTGATGTGCACCCGTGTTTAATCGTATTGTTTTGTGTTGACTCTGTGTATTTGTGATATCCAGAGTTGACCATAAAGCAGTATTATTTTCGTAATTTATTATATTTATAATTTATTGTATTAATAACAAATGTAGAAGGAACTCTTTGTTCAGCAGGCCAGGATTTAAAAAAGAGCCATCTTCTGGATGTTTTTCCAGACCCAATTCAAAGACATTTACATAATGCTAAACAGAGAAAAGATCAGAGACGATCATATCCACAGGGGTTTTTTGTACAGATGAGCGTCTGGACTGCAAGGTCCAGGCAGTCAAATCACAGAGCCCAGGTGACACGCCGTGCGTGGATCTGCTGTCTGTTGGCGTCGTCTTCCTTCCCAGTGTCCGAGTGAGTGCGGACAATGCTCCGAGGCATTGCAGAGCGTTCAGGCAGCGAAATCACTTGGATTGAACTGCCCACTTCATTGCATTTCATGGCAGATTTTTCTGCCCTGTTCGGGCAGCCACAGTTACTGGGCTTCTTGCACTGTAGGAGAGACAGGATTGCTGGGGAAAAGAGATGCCGGGGAGTGGGATGAAGGAAAGATGGAGAATCACAGGGATATTTCCCTCCACCTTGGCAGAAGATCCTGACCCAAACCGAGCTGGATCCCTTTCCGCTGCCCAAAGCCATCCGGAAGGGAAACTCTTTAGCGGAGGAGACCGGAAGTGTATGCACAATGGCCCAAGTGCTCAGCTCAAGAAAATTGAGGATTGTTTTTGAAAGAGCACTTGCTTCTATATGGATTGGGAGGTACAATTCCAAGAGAAATTTTAAAGACTTCTTAGGAAGCGAGGGTCTCTGGTTTGGGTAGGTGGTCACTTAGCATTTGATATGGTTTCCCATTGCCCTTAACCTGTCTGGGCATTGCCCTGTACCTGGGTCACTGCCCCCCTCCACGTGCCACTGTCCTTTCATTGTGATTTTGAAGGTCATCTCTGATCTAAAGTGGAAGGGGTGTGAAGGGCAAAAGAAAAGGTGGCAGTGGGGAGCTGGCCTCTGAGGCAGGCACAGCGGACTTCTCACACAACTGGTCTCCAGCCCTCTCCTGGGAGGAACCAGCCTCTGAGAACGAGTCCAGGTGAGCGCCAGCATATTAAAATGCGAGGTTTGGCATCTTTTTCTCCCCTTCCCGAGCCTGCCTCTTTCACCCTTCCCTCTGTCAGGGGTAGGTTTGTTCTTAACACCCTCCAACGGCCCTGGAGACACTCACCACAGATGAAAAAAAATAAAACGTTTAAGTAGCCAGTGAAACCCATCCAGTTGACTTTGTAACTAGTGAAGTACACGGATTGACCTTCCTTCAGCTTCAGATGGTAAAGTAGGAGCGCGCAGAGCAGGAGGATACCTGAGGAGCAGACGAGGAGGAGAAAAGAGTCCCTTTACTGAAGTCGTCACCCAGAGGACACTTGTCTCCACCTTCACCTTGTCCAATCGCACCTTATCCAAAGACTGATCCTCTGTGGTGTATCTAATTCAGAAGCTGTGTGTATGTAGGGATATATTTATATCTACATGTATAACTATATCTATACCCATGTCTATATCTGTTTATACCTAGGGCTACAACTACGTCTGTATCTATATTTATACCTATGTCTATCAATAGTCTATGTCTTTATCTGTATCTCTATCTATACATATATATCTATACCTACAATCTATACCTACACTATATCTATATCTACATGTGTATCTCTATCTATACCTATAACTATGTCTATCTATAGCTATACCTATACCTATATATCTATATCTACATCTATAATCTATACCTATACCTGCATCTATATCTATCTGTACCTATATCTATTTTTAAAAAAATTTTTATTAAATCATTATTGTGTACATTAGTGCAATCATGGGGCACAATGTGCTGGCTTCGTATACAATCTAAAATAGTTTCATCACACTGTTTAATATAGCCTTCATGGCATATTCATAATCAGTATATGTAGACATTGGTATTCTACATTTAGTAAGTTTCACCTGTGCCCTTCTAAGATGCACCGTAGGTGTGATCCCACAAATCACCTTCCCTCCACCCATCCTCCTCCCTCCCTTCCCCTTCCTTGCCCTTTTCCCTGTATTCTTGTGCTATAATTGGGTTTTAGCCTTCATATGAAAGCTATAAATTAGCTTCATATTAGGGCTGAGTACATTGGATACTTTTTCTTCCATTCTTGAGATACTTTGTTGAGAAGAATATGTTCCAGCTCCATCCGTGTAATATCTATTTATCTACATCTATAATCTATACCTATACCTATGTCTACACCTATGCCTAAACAAATCCCTCCTGTATCTATATCATCTCTCTATGTCAAAAAACTAGGAAGGTCAGTTAGTCAGACATGGCAGCCCGGACCCGCAAACCAAGTACACCTCCCAGCTGATGTTAGGGGAGCCAGGACGTTACCTGAGAGGAAACTGAGGCTGGCATTGATGAGGTGGAAATACGTACTTTCAGGAATTATATAGGTGGATTCCAAACCCAGAATCAAGTTAAGGAAGAAGGAGAGGTTGAGGATCAAAATCATCATAACCCTGACCAGTTTCAGTTCATCTGAAAGAAAGCAGAAGCTGTGTTGAGGGAAGGACAGGTATTTCTTCTAGGTTCATTTCTACCTGGAGCCCACACATCTTTAGGTCAAAATAGGAGTAGGGGAAAACGTTTGATGAAACAATAAATAAAGAAGGTGGGAAAGAATTAAGAGTCAGGGGACTTGAAGCTGCATGGGAAAGAGAACAAGAAGAAACTGTTGTCTATGCTGGTGTCTGGAAAAGCTTCTTTTTCCTTCTTTTCTTTTCTCAGAACTCTTGTTAGAAACCTCGATTCACCCTGTCTAGTGGCAGTACAGCCTATTTCACTTACTGCTAGTTACTTTTCTTTTATACCAGTTGTGTTCTAGCTGTGCTGACCACCTTGCTGCTAGTGCCAACAACTGAGTCTGTCCAGCAACTAAGTCTGTGAGCATGTAACCTTTTACCCCAGACATTCAAGTGATAAGATTTTGGAGCCTGCCTTGGCTATGTTGTTTGTGAAAGGAGGCCTGAGAAAGTAGTATCAGAGAATAACAGGTATGCTGTGAGGTGAGTGAAAGTCAAGGGAAGAGGAATCCTTTCTCTCCACCCATCTCTTTACAGGGGATAGTTCTGACCTTCTGGCCAATCCTTGCTGCAACACACCATCCATGGACTGTGTTTTACCTTGGTACCTTTTCCTTCTAGAACCAATTCAACCCATTCATCTATGATGATTCCTACTATCAACAAGACTATGATCCAGGAAGAGAAGAATATTTTCAGGGCCTGGATATTCCGGTTTGATATATGCACCATTGTGCACAGGGATTCCTACTTGAGACCACCACCAATATTCCCCATGCCTCTTCTCTGATTTGACTAGTCACAGACGAAGAGAAAAATCTGAAATTTTCGTGATTGCTGAGGCATAGGCAATGGCAGAGCTGAAGGTGCCTGTAGAACAGAGAGAATAATTCCCACCCTCCACTGCTCCTATGTCTCTTGGGGCTAGCCTGTTGTCAAGACTCCCAACTGCCTTGGAATCATCTGCTGTTTTGACCCTTGACCTTGAGGCATAGGAAGAACCTGAGTCTTGAGAGAACATCGAGGTACAGTGGGACATGTGACATCACATGCAGAGAAAGCTAACAGATACAGGGATAATTAGAAGCCTTCAAAGGAATTAGACATGCGTGACTGAAGAGGTGCAATTTATGAGTTAGAATTACATGCTCCAAGATTAGTTCACACCTGGGAGGAGTCAATGACAAGGAAAAGGGTTTCAAGTTTATTGAGATGAATGGTCAGCTAGCTAACATCACAAAAGGGAATGATCATTCACCATGTAGGATGTTCTAAAGAAACTTGGGTCCTCATGGGGAGTGCCCAGTCAGTTTAGTTAGGCAGTCCTTCAGGAAATAAACCAATGTCCAGAAGCTGAAGAGTTGACCTGATGTGCTGACCATTGTTATCTACTATCATCTGTAGGCCAGAGGCAATCCTTTCTAGTCAGAATTGCCTTTCAAACTTGGCAGAGGAAACACTTTCAGATTCCTTGAACAGGTAATCATGGTATGTACTGGACTCAGGATCAGAGGACTTTTTACTGAAATCTTAAATAAATAAATTTTTAAAAAGTCTTTTACTAACCGAAGATGAAAGTTAGGCTTCCCTCTGGCCTGTTTCTTTGACCTCATTACAGGTCACTTTCCTTGAACCCAAATGAACTTTTCTCATAACCTCAAAAATACCAAACAACCACTCTTCCAGGCCTCTCTATACATCTTATTATGTTAGTATATTATCTTTTTTTCAGATCGTGTCTAACTCTGTCACCAGCCTGGAGTGCAGTGGCCTTAATATAGCTTGCTGCAGCCTCATATTTCTAGGTTTGAGTGATCCTCCCACCTAATTC
>CAUYON010145661.1:0-14385 GCA_963573935.1 Arctocebus calabarensis
ACCGAACCACAGGCGCCGAGCCTTTTTTTTTTTTTTAACTATAGTCCGGCCCTCAAACAGTCTAAGAGACAGTGAACTGGCCCCCTGTTTAAAAAGTTTGAGGACCCCTGATCTATATCATCAATTTTAATACAAATACATTTTGTATATAAGATGACAAATTGGTAACAAATCCATGGAGGGTATGTAGCCCACCAGTGGGCTGATGGTGGAGGATTGATTAATATCCACTGATCTAGCATTGAATAACACTATGACCAAGAATAGCATCAACTTTCTTAGCTCAAGGGGAAAAACAATTAGCCAGCCTCCTGAATGCTAAAACAGACACCACTTCTGTTTTTATTTGTAAATAGTTCTTCTCTTTGTATTCCATACATTTAGAAAAGATAACATTGTATGACAATTTGCATGTAATATATGTATCAATTTAAAATAAATGTAACAGAAAACTTAATGAAACAAATGTTATCCTTCCTAGTGGAAAGAGGATGCTTTGATTTTTTAATTCACATTGCTGTATGGGAACCACCCCCCCCTTGAGAATTTATTGATTTTGAGAGTAAGCGCTCAGCTGAAAAGGGAAAGTTCTATAAGGACAAAATGCTACTACAGCCCAATTTTTAGTTAGCTGCTACCTCTGACATGGAACTTTTGCTTTGTTGGTAGTATTGAATGAGGCACTATCTAGCAAACATCCTTGCAGTGTATTTTAAAGCGCAGAGGAACCTAATGATTCTGAAGAGTTCCCCATACAATCATACAATCTTTGCACTGTGAAATGCACATTGAAATATGGTTATAACTGCCAGCTTTATTTCTAGAAATTGTAGGGTTTGGAAATTATTGAAGTGAGAATTAGTGAGGTTCTTCTTGATTTAACCCAAGTTTTCCCTACTACAGCTTAAAAGTCATTATTTCTTATTCTGGCTTCTTGGCTAATGAGAATAATTGATTCCTGTCTTCTTTTTACATTATCCATCTATGCATTTTTGCCCATTAATCTTTCCCTTTTAAAATGATGTTTTCCAGAAATGCCATATAGATGGTCTGTAAGTAACTCTTCCTCGTTATACAATATGAAGAGGTGAGCAACCTTATTTCTGGTTCATTAAACCAATCAGTAGAATTGGAATTAGACAAACAGATCTTTCCCATCTTCAGCTTTACATGTCTATCAAATTGGGATAAAATGCTTTCTAGCTACCTCTTTACTCACTAATTGCTCGAGTCTATTCTTTGTAGAATTTTAGAGCAGGGAATAGCCCAATTTCATCATTTTACAGATATGCCAATATAGTTAAGTTCTACCAGACCCAGGTTTTGTCAAAAAATTCTTTCCTCCTCATACTTTATGGTACTATCAGCATCTTACCTTTCAGGTCTTAGATGAAAAGCTTAAATGTTTAATGTCATAATTTGAAAAAGAATTTCTCTCTGATCTAGAAAGGATCTTTGTTCTATGCCTACAACTACACTTTCTTGATTTTTCTCTTCAGAATTTACTAAATGAATCATAATGTGTTACATTTTTATTTATTTTCTCCTTTCTGGTACAGGATAAAATTAATGAAGGCAGAATTGGTGATGTGAAGCTTACCACTGTGTGTCCAGTGCTGGGTACCAGGAAGGCACTTTATACAAGAGCTGGGGCCAGAACTGTAACTTCTTTCTTTTCACAAATTGCATCTGAAGTTCTTGGAACTTGTGTTTCTGTTGGCAGCACTGTACAAACAACTCAGTAAGGTTTTGTAACCTTGCTATATCAGTGTCTCACAGCTGTGTTTGTGTCAATGTGTGGCAGTGTCTTGCTGAGTGGTGTTCACTGTTGCTGCATGTTTTTGTGTTATATGCTAACAGCTCTGATGGCCATTCTAGAAAGACTTCCAAATTCATTTTGAAGGGTGGGCTGGACACTGGTGTCAGTGCTTAGCTTCCCAAGTGGAGTACTTCAAAGGTGACAGTGGTGATACTCAGCTATGAGATATGTAACACATTATCTAGGATGAGTTTGTGAGCTTAATTGTCAGATCTCATATAGTTGCTGCAAGATAATATAGCATATTTAATTTTCTTAATTGTTATGATTGGAACGTGTCCCCTAAAAAGCATGTGTTGGAAGCTAAACGTCCCTTGTACCCATGTGGGGAGGTGGGGTGTAGTGGGAAGTGTGTAGGTCATGAGGGCTTCACCCTCACAAATGGATTAACATTGATTATAAAAGAGCCTGAGTTGTGAATTGTCTTTCTTCCTCTCACTCTCTTGCCCTTTGCCTTTCATCATGGGAGGATGTGGCAAGAAGGCTTTCACCAGACACCTGCACCTTGATATTGGACTTCTCAGTCTCTAGAACTGTGAGAAATATAACATACTTCTTTTCTTTATAAATTGCCAAGCATATGGTATTCTGTTATAGCAACATAAATCAGATTTTAATTAAAGATATTTCATAGATGATCACTGATAGAATAACTTTAGATTAGCATCATCTGCATGTTTGGTCATAGAACAGTAATAGAAATGGTTCTGACTTAATTTTAAACATGGTCCTTCCTCATGGTAATTCTGTGGGAACAAATACTTGTGCTGGAAATTTGCCAATTGCTCCTTGATGTAAATTTGTCACCTTCCTCCGCCCACTCACCATATGGATTCCTTCTCCTGTTTGAAGCTGGGGTTCAGGGCTTCTCTTTTCATCATGCTTTCCATAAGCAGCTCCATCTACTCTTCCCAAGTGCCCTGTTTACTTTTGCAATTCCCAATTCACTTTTGCACACTGCAGTGGCCTAAGCACATACTTCTATGAGTTGTACAGTAGTCACAATTTCTATCTTAACAGCAACATTTGGATATGGATTATAAAGACCCAAATACTTACAGACCTAACTGATGAATGTCCAGTAACTATTTGTTGCCTAAACAAGTGGCCTGGTCTGCTCATTCCAGGCAAGTTTTTTCACAAGGGCAAGTTAAGAAAAAAAAAAAAAGAGTGTGTGTGTGTGTGTGTGTGTGTGTGTAGGAGGGAGGAAGATTTGTTGGCAGTTTGTTCCTGTGAAATAAAAATGAAATAGAGTTTTCTTTTTCTTGTGGCTGATTTCCTTTCACAGGTTTCGTTACCAACTGGCTAGTGGCCAACTCTGTCAGAGCTGAAACAACAGACAGCTAGAAAAGAGGTTCTCAGTTGATAAATATTTGATTTACAAGGCATTGAGAGGTTTAAAGAAGTGGAAGGGAGTTTGCCTAATGGGAGTTGTGTTTAATGCAGTGAGGAAGATCACTAATAACCAGGTCTGTTTTCCTTTGCAATGGCCAGTGGGTACCTAACTTTCTCAGCCTTATTGCACTACAGATTGTGCTGGACTGAGCCACAAGTTAGCAAGACTGAGGACTCGGATGCTCTCAGCTGCACAACAGAAATACAGCTGAAGAGAATATTCTTAGATTTCTTTTCTTCTTTTCTATAACCTGTGATAAATATTGTATGTCTCAGCAGCATAGGGGAAAATGATTGATCCTTTCTCAGTGATACAGATATGTGGCTGTATATGATATATGCAGAATGAATGATTGAGAAGAGAAGGGGGAGGGGAGCAAGAAAGAAATGCAAGACGAGTAGAATTGCCAATAGCAACCTATCAAAGGGATGTCAGGAATGCTAGAATAGGTGTTGAATTTGATCTCTGATTTAATCATTGGTTCCTTTTCTGTTATCAAAGTTTTGTTTCTTTTTAAAATTTACTTCCAGAAAGATAGGCACAATTAGGTAAAGAAAAATAAATTGATTGAATCAAGTACTTTAGAAAATAAAGTTGCCTTTTATATATGCCACAAATCTTATGATCTTTTGTACAAAGAGAATTCTACTGATTCAGTACCCCACTTTAAGAATGTTGGATTTTTAATTGTCACCATCCCCACGACTCCCAGGAATAGTGCAGAGCATTCATTCTTAATAAGGGCAATATTGCCACTAGGGGAGTAAAAATTGGTTCCTTGGAGGGGACGAAATGTTAGATATCGTTATGGTTTATAGCCCTCCAATGGGCCATAGGACATACACACATGTGCAGGGTCTTTTATTTCTATCTCACCTTAGAATAGGTAGCTTTAATTACTGGGTTTTTCTTTGCTGAGTGTTTTGTTTTGGAGGATATTTAACTAGGTGATTTTACAAGTACTTTTCTTTGTTAGAAATTTGGTTTTAAGACTAACAGGTGAATGAAAAGAGAGTCTGCATAGGCTTGCAGGTGTAAGTCTGAATTCTTTATTGATTATTTACCTATATTATTCTCCTTGAACTGCTTGAGAGAGGGGAATGTGGGTGGAAAATGTTTGTCACAATTTTGGAAAAATATGCTATCATACTTGGGTGTGTTTATTCAGGTAATGGTAGAAGGAGTTCATGAGTTCTTACCAAGATGTTCATGATTGATTTCCTTCCTTCCTGTCTCCCTCTTTCTCTCCCTCCTTCTCTTCCTTCCTTCCTATTTTCTTCTTTCATTCCTTCCTCCCTCCCTCTCTCCTCTTCCTTCCTTCCTACCTCCTTCCTTCAAGATAGGGGTCTCACTATTTTGCTCAGGGTGGCCTTCAGCTCCTGGCCTCAAGTGATCCTCCTACCTTAGCCTCCCATGTAGCTGGGATTACAGGTGGACACCACTACACCTGGCTTGGACATTTATGATTTCTTTTTTCCCACATCTGCCTTATTCAGTACTTCATTATGAAGAGATGTGTTTTGCTCACTGTTGGTAAATGTGTTTATCTTTTCTTCCCATCTAAATTGTACACTCTGAAAGAGAACAGAGCATGTAGAATCATAAAGCATTAGAGGAAGAGGAAGAGGAAGGGAGCTCATATTACAAAGCCAAGATATACTTGTTACTTCATTTATTCATTTATCATTCTACACATATTTATTATGTACTTATCACATGGCAGGTTGCCTTAAACCATTTTTTGCTGCTGTAAAAGAACACCTGTGACTGGACAATTAATAGGGAAGAGAAAAAAAATGCATTGCTCATGGTTCTCGAGGCTGGGAAATCCAAATTAAGGGGTTGTTGCTATGTCATCTCCTCGGAGAATGTGGAAGGGCAAGAGAGCACATTTGAGAGAACAAATGGAAAGGGGACAAACATACTTTTATCAGGAACTTTATTCGAAGATAACTAACCAATTCCTTTGGTAATGACATTAATCCTTTCATGAGATTAGTGAATGGCCTAATCACTCGGACAGTTTCCCCCTCTGAACACTGTTGCAGTGATGATTAACTCTTCAACCCATGAATTTTGGGAGGCACATTCAGACCATAGCACAGGTACTGTAAGTTATACACTATGACTTTGGGAGATATAAATATAAATTAATTGTCAAATAATCACACTTTTAAGGAGCTTAAAGTTCAGTAAAAGGAGAAACACATTTTTTGCACCCCTTACAATTTCCCGAAAAAATTTCTAATGGTTGCATGTTGTATGAATAGACCATGATTGATTTGATTATTCTCTTATCATCGCTCTTTTCATTTCACTTGATAAACACATCTTTACACCTAGAACTTCATTAATACATTTGTTATTTCTAGCACAAACTTCTAGAAGTAAAATTACTAGGATTAAAGGTATGGATTCTTTAAAATGCCTCTACTTTAATGCTATTTTTATATCTCTCCAGCAAATTTTTACCAATTTGCACTCCTGCTAGCAATGTGTGAATGTGACTATGTCCTCAATGGCATTGAGTATTGTGAAATATTCGTTCATTTAATATAAAGGAGGAAAAAATTGTTATTTCAGCCCCAAAATGATTGCAGCAATTTCTGCTTTTTAAAGAAGGTGACAAAAGTTATGAGAAAACAAATATCTATTCAGTTCTTTTCAAAGAATCTTGTGGAGTTGATAGAAGAGCAAGGCAGGAAATTTCAAAGCTTTTCTCAGTTCATTTTTTTCCTATCCTGAAGGTGGGACATAGACTAGAGATTTATTATTTATGGAAAAAATGTTAGTGACTCAGGATGCCTTGAGCTAAGTAAGGGGTTGAAAACCACAAGATAAAACGAGAGAACGCAAGTTTTCGTTGTAGGTAGATGGGAGAGTGATGGTTCAGGCAAGTCTAGGGAATGGGACTCTGAAAACAGAGGGGCTAGTAATTTTGAAAGGGAGTAGAACTTAGAAAAACAACAATTCACAACCCCTATGTCCATCGTGAACCTTTGACAAATTTGTTCTTTATGTGAAAATCGAGGGAAGGATATGTTTCGTGTTGGTAGCACATGGTTTCTAAAAGCACAGTTTATGTAAAATGGTAAGAGACTCCATACATGCCCTGTACTTAGGGACTCGGCATGGAATAAGATTGAGAAAGAATTACAAGTGATTCAGAAGAACTCCAAAGGCATTAGGAAGGATTTAAGCTTTCCTCTGTGAAGACTAAATTGGGTTATATTTCATTGATATTTAAAGTTGGATTTTATTAATTATGAGGCTGAACATTTGTTATATGGTCTTAAGGGGTTTTTTTTTTTTTTTGGTTGTTCATTTTTTTTTTCTGTGAACTGTCTGCTCAGACTCTTTGCCACTGATATTCCCAACTTATATGAAAATACTATGCCTGGGATCTATGGAAGTAGACAAAGCATATTTCTCTCATGTCATGACCAATACAGGCTTTCTAATGGCAAATAAAATTCAATCAAAAATGCAATGCTAGATGGTCTTCCCAGAAGAAAAGTTCTAAGTAATACCTGCATTTGTAGTTCTAAGTAATACCATTTGTTAAATGTGTAAGATGTCTGCCTTGAGTCTAGAATGCCTCTTGCTAAAAGAGGGCTAGGAACATTCTGATTGTTCTTCCGTAGTAACAAGAAAAACCTTCTCTACCAAATTCCTTCAGAAGCATTATCTCAGTTCAAAATTGGCCTTGAGGGTTCAGAGACAGAATAAACATTTTCTCAGCAGGATGACCTATATCGTACATTTTTTATAGAAAACAAAAGTGGAAGAAGGAGCACTGGAAGTACCGTGAGACCATGCCTGGGACCATATCTAAGGTCTTACTAATGACTGGGCAGCCTGCACTATAAATGTCATTGGACTCTTCCCAGGAACACATTTTAGGGCTAAATGCCAGCCTACCCAGTTGATCTCTTTCCATGCTAATGAGATGTTTAGTTCTCAGCGAAGTGTGCTTCACAAAGAAAGAAATCCAAAGGTGACTTTGTTTTGGATTTGAACACTATCAGAACATCCATGAAAAAAATAAAAAGTCAATCTCAAAAGGGCTTATCATCATAATAGCAATATTTTAAAAGTGATAAACTTCAAAAGCAGAATGGGCTTTTGTTTGTTTTCCTGCTGGGACAGATAATGTCCCACAGGATCTTCCTTTGGGAATCCCTGTCAGAGGATGAAAAGAACAAAGTTTACGTAGGCAGTGCCAGCTCTTATTCCCTTCAAAAAACAAAAACAAACAACAAAAAATGTTACCTCTTCTAGTAGTTTGCTGTGTGGATATAGTAAGATTTCAGTTGATCTGCTATTCATTGATCTCTGGAGAAAAGCAATAGAATTATTTTCAAAGCTTATTTAATCAACATATTTCATTAAGATTCTGCCTATACAAGAGGAGGCTGAAGGAGGAAAATATTGAGATCAAAGTCCTTCTGGCACCAGATTATTGATAAATTGATTATGACACTAATCAAACCCCCAAGCTGAAGAACAGGAAACATGGGGACAAGTAGATTAGGTTTACCTAAATAAACCTACATTTTGGGATTGCAGCGGCATTGCTCGTAGCTATAACTTATTCTAAGGAACAGGATAGAGCAGGCCAATCTTATTTATTTTTTATTTATTTATTTAATTCCATTCATGGAATTGAGCCCCAGGAAATTCACATGAAACTAACCTAGGCATAGGAAATGGGGGTTCCACATTTAGTCTCAAGTGCAAAGTGAAGGAGACACCAAGGCACAGGAATCTCCTCGACAGTTGTCCGGCCTTTTTGGCTATTGGAGCCTCCGGTGGGGGTAGGAGGTCCCCCTCCTTGCCAGTCATCCAGCCCGCTGTCTCTTCAGCTGGCTGCTGCAGCACCGACACCACCAAAGAGGAGGCCAGCTCTACTGAGCTGGCCATGGTGCCAAATGTCCCGCATCAATTCTCCCTTTTCAAGTAGAAACCCTAACTGCTTCCTGCTGAATTGTGCGATGATAGAAGGGGGGCAGTTAGGGTTTCTCCGGAGAGAGAGTGATACATGGGTTCATGGACTGGAACCATCTTTATTGTGTGTGGCTTGATGACATTTCTGGAAAACACAAATCTGATTAGTATAATCAGTAATAGACAAAGCATTAGGTCAGAAGCACTTATTCAGTGATGCTAAAAGAAAACCATATTAGGATTTTTATTGCTGTTTCCTAAATAATAACTTCAAACTTTCTTTTGGCTCACAAGTGTAGGTGGTCTGTGGTTGGCTGTCTTCACTGTCTGCCTCCGTTGAAGATGGAGGGTTCCAGGATTTTACTCGTGAATGATGTATGGAGGAATCGACTCCTATAACTTCAACAGCTGTAGAAGAAGACAAGATAATAGGAAAGGGGACTTCCCAAGTTGGGGTTAGGGAAGGTGAATTAGAGGGAAGAGTTTTGATCATGACTAGATCTCCAGGAGGGAGAAGTTCCTGTTTTAGTTAGTATGTCCCTCCCCAAACGGGGAGCAGCACTTTCAGGCATGATTAGGGAGGCATGAGAGAACAGCAAGTCATTCCAATTGCAGCTTAAAGGCTGGGAGAAAAATTTGGTAACCGGCTTTCCAGACACCCCAGGCCAACCTTATTTAAACTGTCTTGCAGTCCCCAGGGAAATCCCAAATTTGTACTCCCTCGGATTGTGAGATCAGAACAAATCTCATCTTTACTAGATAGGGGTGGACTTAAAAGTGCTGATGTTACCTGAAATCAATAAAATTAACTTCTTCTGGCTCAGCACCTGGCTCAACAGGCTAAGGCGCCAGCCACGTACAACTGAGCTGGCGGGTTCGAATCCAGCCCTGGTCTGTCAAAAAACAATGACGGCTGCAACCAAAAAATGGCCGGGCATTGTGGAGGGCGCCTGTAGTCCCAACTACTTGGGAGGCGGAGGCAGGAGACTCACTTGAGCCCAGGAATTAGAGGTTGCTCTGAGCTGTGATGCCACAGCACTCTATCCAGGGTGACAGCTTGAGGCTCTGTCTCAAAAAAAGAAAAAAATTAACTTCTTCTATCAACCTAACGCTTAAGAAACTGAAAGCCAGATTCAGAGTTCTTGGATAGCCCTGACCTAGACAGGTTTTGACTCCCTGCAGGTCATCTGAGGATTGTTGTCTGGAGTTTTCTTCATAAGAATATTTTAACTCTATTTTATCTATATTGGTTAGACTTTTTGATTTATAAATGGCAGACAACCCATCTCATTTGGATTCAGCAAGAAAAAAGGTTCGGGAGCTGCAAAATGTCAAACTAGAATTAACTTCAAACTTGCAGGGGTCCTCGAACTATGGCCTGCAGGCCACATGTGGCAGTGTGAATTGTATTTGTTCCTGTTTTGTTTTTTACTTCAAAATAAGATATGTGCAGTGTGCATAGGAATTTGTTCATAGTTTTTTTTTTTTTTAAACTATAGTCCGGCCCTCCAACAGTGTGAGGGACAGTGAATTGGCCCCCTGTTTAAAAAGCTTGAGTATACCTAGGGGCTCAAATGATGATTCCAGGACCAATTCTCACTTCATTTCCACATTCTGCTTCATTTGTCAGCTCTAGCCCAGCAACCTCCATCTTATTTTGTTATGGGAAAATAGAGCTCAGTCACTAATACAATAGAACCTCCATAGTTGACCACATTGACCACCTTCTTGAGTTGACCTAAAAAGGGAGGTGGATTCATACATGTCAAAGACTGGACATGTATGAATCCCCCATATATCTGAATCCACACAGCAGGTCTAGTTCCTATGTTGACCAGTTTGTTACAGTTTGTCACCCTTGGCTGATAAACTTACAGAAGTTCTTCTGTAGTTTAGACACAAGCATCAGGACAGTCTCATCAGCCCAGATAGGGCATTGAGATCAGCTCCAAATGAAACTTTTTGCCCAGGAAGGTGAAATTTTATTCTTCTTATTTATTCAGAATAAATATATTGAAAATACCCTCTGAGTCACATGCTTATTCCTAAAGCTGGAGGTAGTGTCAACTATAACAGAATTCCATAACAAGAGAGTAGAAAGGGGGATTTGAGCAAAGGAAGTGGGGCAAGTGGATGGTACATGGGGTAGTGGATGGTACATGGTCAAGAGACCACAAAAGTCTAGTACACCATTCTTCATGTTTACTACAGACCTTGTGAAGCCTTGCTCCTTCTGAAGACTAGGGACATAAATCCAGTTGGAGTGAAAATTAGCAAATTGAGCTTTCATTAGAAGACCTAGTGCCCTATGCTCACGAAAACAACTAGACAAGGATAATTACATTTTCTTGTGAGCTCTTTGGAAAATAAAAAGTCCACCTCTGGGAAATGGGCTGCTAACCTACAAAGAAATACATACACGAAACTCTGTCATTTCTTATAATACGAATTCTTTTTTGCTTTGTAGTCAGCACAGATGGTGACAGTCTGGTAGCTGCTTATTGGGATGCTACTCACAGGAGAGAATTATAAAGGTTTCAGCTTTGGAGTTGGATCTAAGATGACTATTACACTCCCATAAAAATATTTTCAGACACAAGAAATGCCATCAATTTGGCCCCATTATCAATAAACACTTGGAGTTTCTGAAGACATATTATTGATCTTCTCATGACACTTTTTCTCTCATAGAGATCTTCTATTTCCAAGAGCTCAGTACAGTTATATGTGAATGGATGCTACTCAGATCTTTCTCCAGATGATAATTATTTCCTAGCCTTAACCTATAATTCAACTTCTACTGGCATCTCAAACCCCTTATACTTAATATTGAACTCATAATCTTGAGCCCTGTTCTACTTCCTGTGTGTCAACCCAATCCAATTCATAATTTGGGACTCATTTGAGAGATTCTCCCCCCAGTGACATCTGTTGACTTTTTTGCATCTCTTAACCAATCTTCTATAGGACTCCATTCATGTATTCATTTACTCATTTAAGCAACATTTCATGTGTTGACACCCATTCTATTACAGTGGGAGAAGAGGAGAGTGGATTATATTAGACAGCTGATTATTTCTACTATAGCATGGCCCTTTGGTCACCAAGCATCTGTGCACCATTCTTCTTCTATAGAAAATACATTGATGCCTTCCTCTAGAAGGACAACCCCAAGACTTCACAAAGTTTTAAAATCTGAACCAGAGCCCAGAATCTCTGGGTAATAAACAATCGTCTCCATCAAATCTAGATGTCTCCCTAGAGTCTAAAAATTAAAAGACAAAATGTTTGCATACTCTTAATGCAACAAAAACACACTATATATGATCATGGAATAGGGACAGAATAAATGTATTAAAAATACCCAATTAGAAACAGTGGCTGGTTCATGTAGTGATGAACACTGTTAGGTAGGAATTGCTTCCATGGCCTACTTTAGCACTTGAGTCTCTGAGTAGATTCTGGTTCTGCTTTCTTATTGGAGTTTCCTGTCTGTCTTCCTCCTGGAAAATATCTAAGATGTCTTCTCTGCCATTTCTGCAGTGGCAAATTTGGTGATTCCACATTTATTTTGAAGTTTCAGTCTAAGAGTTTTTAGCAGACTAGACCTTGAATACTTTGGAAATATATTTCTTAGTGCTCTGAAAACCAGAATAGTTTTCTGCTTTATTTGCTCCCAGTCACATTTGGCTATGTCCAAATCCAGGTTTTTTCATATCCATGGTGTTTTCACTTGTTTTGTGTGATTTCAACCTGGCTACCATTCTCTCACCCCTAGGCTACCTTCCAGCTCTATGAAAAAATGAGCTTGGATAGGAAGACAAAATAAAAATCTTTATGTTCTTGATTTGTGACCAAATGACTTTGTCAGCCTTTAGACCCTGATATCTTGACTCTTTCTATTCTCTTCCATGTCTGTTTATAAATAGGCTAATTGTTACCTGAGCTTATCACTTACTCATTATAATTTGCAAGCTGCGAGGAGCAGTCCTTTCTAGACATTTCTCCTAGAGCCACTGTTTTAGCAGGCAAGTGGTCTGTCATCTAACTTTTCCAGGCAACTGTTCAGAAAATATTTTGCTAGGGTAAGCATTTGTAGCTTTTCTATCTGTAATAGTTCTTTTGTTTTTTTCTGTTGCCCTATGGTAGTTATTTCTATATTAGGTTAAAGATAGCAGCTGTAATAGAGAGTCTACAAATTATAGTGGTTAAAACAAGGTTATTCTTTGCTTACATAATCATCTGGATTTCAGGGTGGCAGATAGCTCCTTACATATATGCATATAATCAGGGATTCAGATTCCTCTGTTATTTCCTTATTATCTCATAGGTTATTGCTTTCACTTGCAGGATTAAAGCTGTATCTGAGGGATTCTGAAGGAGGCATGGCTAAAAGTGGGCACATTTACCTTGTGCTTACATTCTAATGGTGAAAACAAAGCTGTATTTAAGTTAAAGGGAGTCTGGGAGATATAGTGTGAAAGAACAGCCTTACACAAATCTCCAATTGTATTACTTCCAAAGAGGTGACAATGGATTCTAGTGGGCAGCAGCTTCTGATATGAAGGGAAGACTAGATGTGGGACCCTAATTGAGAGGTTGCTGTCATAATCAGGGTATGTGGTGAGCAGGTCTTTGCAGAGTAGTAGTAGTAAAAATGTTGAGAAGGTGTTAGACTTTAGTTATATTCTGAGAGCCAAGCTAGTAAAATTTGCTGATGTTTTAGATATGGATATTGAGAGAAGGAAATGACTTTGAGGTTTTGGGTTTGTGTAACTGAGTAGTGACATGTACTAGGAAAAGGAAGATAGGATTGAAATGAAGAAAATAAGGAGTTAGATTTTTGGACTAATTAGTTACCCATGTAAACAGATCATGGAGAGAGGTGTATGAGAGTTTGAAGTTCAGGAATATTATTGGAGATAGAAATTTCTGGGATATCAGTGTATAGATCATATTTAAGGCTGTGCATCCAGATGATACCACCTAGAGAGTAAGTGATGCTAAGAGAGCAAAGAAGTCTAATAAGTGGGTCTCAGGGCTCCAGTGCTTAGAGGTCAAGGAGATGAGGAGAAACCAACAAAGAGGATATACCAGGGGTGACTAGGGAGGTAGGGGGGACTAAAAGATAACGATTACCTAAATATGATAGAAATCTTTCAGGAAGGAAAAAGTGGTGGACTCTGGCAAATGCTGGTAGTCCAATGAAGTTGAAATTAACAATCACCCAACAGTATGGAGTTCACCGGTGACCATGGCATAGTTGTTACATTACACTAGAGTGAGTTGAAGTGAGAATGAGAAGAGAAAAGAAAGATCAAACATGAACACATTTTAGAAGAATTGTAATGTCAAAAAGGGTAGTGAAATATAGCAGTGACTTGGGCTAGACTGCTAATATAACAGATATTAAAATAGGTTTTTATTAACAGGAATGATCCAGTAAAGAAAAAGAGTATCAAGTTCCTTAAGAAGAAGGGGCAATCATTGGGATGGCCCTAAGAGGTGACTCTTAATCTTAAATAGGAACATCTTCATCCATTGTCATGAGGGAAGGGTGAACGGGTGGAGATGTGAGTAGGTTAAGAGACACGACAGCTAAAGTGCAGGGACATTCTCTTCTGAGGGCTTCTGCTCTAGTAACCATGTAAGAAGCACTCTTTAAGAGGGAGAACTGGGAGGAGGGACTGGGGGTGTGAGAAGAGATGAGAAGATGTAAGACTGTGGTCTAGAAGGAGAGGGGAGCAAATCCAGTGGGTGAATATAGAACTGTGGTTTGGTATCCTCGATTAAGGATCTAAAGTGAGATAGTCAGAAGAACTGAATGTTTTTCTCCAGCCTTCTTTAGCTTGAGGTTGTAGGTACCCAGTAAGCAGAGTTAGTTTAATCAGCACAGGTAGTTAGCCAGGTGTATTAGTCAGTGTCCAGTTAGAAGACAGAAGGCACACCACTAATCATAAAAGGCAAAATTTACTATGAACAGCAAAGTGAAAGATGGTTAATAACTTAATGTGGGTGAAAGAGAACTCTAAGGTGTGCAAAGGTGGCAACTACAGAGTGAGTGCATGCCTCCTGCCAGTCTACTGTGTCATAGGGCAGAGAAGGAAGGGGAGGAGGGGGAGGGGAATCGGAGAGGAGGGGAGGGGGAAGAGCGACGAAGGGGAGGAGGAGGGGGAGAAGGACGAGGGGCAAGAGGGAGAGGAGGCGGGGTGGAGGGAGAGGG
>CAUYON010145666.1:0-12025 GCA_963573935.1 Arctocebus calabarensis
CTCACTCTTGCTCAGGCTGGTCTCGAACTCCTGAGCTCAAACAATCTGCACACCTTGGCCTCTCAGAGTGCTAAGATTACAGGTGTGAGCCTGTTTTTGACCTTTAAATAAATGGAATTTCCCAGCACTTTGGGAGGCTGACGCTCCACCCCTGATCTTGCCACTGAAGAGGGAAACCAAGTCTGCATCCAGAGGGAGCTTTTATTTTCATTTGTGCAACGCCAAGTCCCCCTGGGAGGTGTTTCTCGACCCTATATTATAAAGAGCATTGTGAGTGGTATGGGTACCACCATCTAGCTGCCTGACCAGAGTGCAGCTCAAACACTGATCATTCATGGCAGGTTTGGCCTGTGTTTCCTGTGAGCTTGGAGCACTTCAGGTGAGGAAAGGCCGTGGCTATCCCAGGATGAACAGGGAATGCAGACCCATTCTCAGGCTGGAGTCCAGAGATGGTCAGAGAGGTCATGTTGCCAGACTTGGTGCCAGAGAATCAAGCCAGGACTCTAAGGGTTAAGAAGTCACATCATAAATCAAGGTGAGTATTAATAATTTTCAATGTCACTGCTACTTCCAGTGCAGGAGATAATGACTGTTTACCCCAAAGTCCCAGATACTGAGGGAGGATGAGTCAGGGTTGAGCTCAGGCCCCTGAGAGGAAGGAGAAATGTAGAGAGAGATGAGGTCAGACTATGACCCCAGATAAACCAGGGCAGGGAAGAGGAAGGCAGGCTCAGCCCAGGCACCCAATGACCTCATCCTTGGGGATGCTGACCTGTGATCTGAGTGAGGAAATGTGCAGTTATTGGAGCCCAGGCCATGGTGGAGTCACCCAAGAGCCACCTACTGAGACCCCAATGCCCTCCAGACTTTCTGCTTCTGAGATCAAGGAGGGCCCTCCATGCAAATCTGCATCCAGAATCTGGGCAATTCTTACCTCCTCCTCTTCTCTAAGCCCTGGTGGCATGGTACCCAAGGTAATACACAGATGTCCTAGCCCAGGCTGGAAGGGTGTCCAAATTGCTTTAAGAATGACTTGAAGGGACACACATTGCCGAGGCCCCATCCATTAGTTAGGAAGCTCCTGGACTTCTGGCGCATACTGGTGTCACCCTTCCCCTCACACACCTTGCTAAATTGCCACAAAAAATAGCCAGGCTTTATGGGGGCGCCTATAGTCCCAGCTACTCAGCAGGCTGAAGCAAGAGAATTCCCTAAGCCCAGGAGTTGGAGGCTGCTGTGAGCTGGGACACCACTCACTCTACCAAGGGCGATAAAGTGATACTCTGTCTCTTAAAAAAAAAAAAAAAAAAATTTGCTCTCTAACTTCTCTATCTCATCCCTACAGGAGTTGGCTCACCCTCTCTCAGTTCCAGGTGCATGGCAGAACCAGCATTTTCAAATGCATCCTGCTCTCCTCTCATTGAAGGCTTTTTTTTTTTTCTGAGACAGTTTTTTGGTTTTGTTTGTTTGTTTGTTTGTTTTTTGAGTCAAAGTCTCACTGTGTCACCCTCAGTAAAGTGCGGTGGCATCACAGCTTACAGCAACTCAAACTCTTGGGCTTACATGATTCTCTTGCCTCAGCCTTCCAAGTAGCTAGGACTATGGGCACCGGCCACAACACCTGACTATTTTTTTGTTATTGTTGTCATCATTGTTTAGCAGGCCTGGGTTTGAACCCACCTGCCTTGGTGTATGTGGCTGGCGCCCTAACCACTTAGCACAGGTGCCAAACTCATAGTCTTGCTTTGTTGCCTAGGCTAGCATGCCATGGCCTCAACCTAGCTCACAGCTACCTCAAAATCCCCTGGGCTTGGCTCGGTGCCTGTAGCACAGCGGTTATGGCGCCGGCCACATGCACCAAGGGTGGTGGGTTTGAACCCAGCCTGGGCCTGCTGAAACAATGACAACTGCAGCAACAACAACAAAATAGCCACGCGTTATGGCAGGTGCCTAGAGTTCCAGCCACTTGGGAGGCTGAAGCAAAAGAATCACTTGGGCCCAAGAGTTAGAAGTTGCTGTGAGACTCTGGGGTGATAGGATGACATAGTGAGAATCTGTCTCAGAAAAAAAAAAGAAAATCTCCTGGGCTCAAGCAATCCTCCTGCCTCAGTCTCTCAAGTGGTTGGGACTACACTGAAGGTTTTTGAAGTGTCTCTTATCATCACTCTAATTCAGCGAAGGTTAATTCTCACTTTTCCAAAATGAAGATACCACTATTTTCATTTCTGATAAAATAATTTTTTTTTTAATTGAGACAGAGCCTCAACCTATTGCCCTGGGTAGAGAGCTGTGGCATCGCAGCTCACAGCAACTCCTGGGCTCAAGCGAGTCTCCTGCCTCCGCCTCCAAAGTAGCTGGGACTATAGGTACCCAGCACAATGCCTGGCTATTTTTTTGGTTGCAGCCATAGTCGTTGTTTGGTGGGCCTGGGCTGGATTCAAACCCGCCAGCTCAGGTGCATGTGTCTGGCACCTTAGCTGCTTGAGCCACAGGTGCCGAGCCATGGCAAAATAATATTGATATATTATGTAGACTGAATATTGAGGGAAGGGTTCCCTCAAATTCCTATGTTGTAACTATTAATTGGAAATGAGGCCTCTAAGGAAGTATTATAACTAAGGTTAACTGAAGTCAGAAGGGTGGAATCCTGATCAGATTGAGGATCAGTCTCCTTATACAAAGAGACACCAGATGGGCCAGGCGCAGTGGCTTACGCCTGTAATCCCAGCACTTTGGGAGGCCAAGGCAGATAGAATGCTTAAGCTTAGGAGTTCAAGACCAGCCTGAGCAAGAGTGAGACCCTGCATTTACAATAAATAAAAAAAAACAACTAGCCAGACGTGGTTAATTTGTCTGGGGATGGTGGTTTCCCCACCTATAGTTCCAGCTACTTGAAAGGCTGAGGCAAGAGGATTGCTCAAGCTCAAGAGCTTGAGGTTGCTGTGAGCTATGACAGCACAGCACTCTACTTAGGGTGAGAGGAGACGCTATCTAAAATAATAATAATAATAAACAAAGAGAACTGGAGAACTTACTCCCTCTCCATACATGTGCACAAAGAGGTCATGTAAGGACACCACTAGATGGCAGGCGCCTGTAAGTCAAGAGAAAAAGCTCCAGAATGATACCCTCTTCCTTGCGGTATCTGCCAGAACTGTGAGAAACAACTTCTGTTGTTTAAGCCATCCAGTGTGTGATATTTTGTTGTGGCAGGCCAGCAAACGTGATAGAAAAAGTTCAAGAGAACAGAAAATTACTGTACTGCCAGGCGCAATGGCTCACACATGTAATCACAGCACTCTGGGAGGCCGAGGTGGGCAGATTGCTTGAGCTCAGAAGTTGGAGACCAGCCTGACCAAGAGCAAGACCCCATCTCTACTAAAAATAGAAAAACAGCCGGGCATTGTAGTGGGTGCCCGTCGTCCCAGCTATTTGTGAGGCTGAGGCGAGAAGGTCACTTATACCTAAGCGGTTGCTGTGAGCTATGATGACTCAAAATTCTACCTAGGGTGGCAGAGTGGCAGACTCAGCCTCAAACAAACAAACATAAGTATTTTATGACAAACTGATAAACAATGTTTTCACTTTAGTGACCTACTTCCAGACATCTTCACCCCCTTATCTAAGATGTTCACAAAGATCAGTGACATATATCCCAAGGCAGTGTGGCCCTTGGATTTTTACACCCCATTCCAGGCCTAGCAGAGCCCCAGATTGGAATGAAAAGAACGTGAAGCAATGGATGAATGAACATTATACTTATTCACAATTTCACATGACTAGGATCTGATAATCAGGTGGCATTTTACTTCCAAATATCCTAGACCGAAATCATCAGTCATAGAAAAGAAGGAAATTGTGCCATTTTCAACAACCTGGAGGAAAGACACAGAAAGACAAACGCTGTATGATCTAATACATGGAATCTAAAACAGTGGCACTTACTGCTCTCCCAGCTCTAATTTGTTTGGGTCTGACAAAATGTGAGTTCATCCTAGGATCGGCAATTTTCACACACCCATTGCCATAAAAGGACTTCATACAAGCAGAAAGGAGAATGGTGGTTGCCAGGAGTTAGGGTAGGGGTGATGGAGAGATGTTGGCAAAGGGTACAAAACAATAGCTACATAAAATGATAATGGGGGTGGGACACAATCATAAGAGGGACTTTATCTAACAAATGCAATCAGTCTAACCTAATTCTTTGTACCCTCCACGAATCCCAAATAATAAAAAGAGATGATTAAGTCCTGGAGATCTAATGTACAGCATAATGACTATCATTAATAAGGCTTATTTTCTTGAAACTTATTAAGAGCAGGGTGGTGCCTGTGGCTCAGTGAGTAGGGCACTAGCCCCATATACCAAGGGTGACGAGTTCAAACCCGGCCCCGGCCAAACTGCAAAAAAGTAGCTGGGTGTTGTGGCGGGTGCCTGTAGTCCCAGCTTACTCAGGAGGCTGAAGCAAGAGAATCACGTAGCCCAGGAGTTGGAGGTTGCTGTGAGCTATGATGCCACGGCACTCTACCAAGGGTAACAAAGTGAGACTCTGTCTCTTAAAAAAAAAAAAAAGAAAGAAAGAAAGAAATTTACTAAGAGGGCAGATCTTAAGTGTCCTCATTGCCCCCCCCACACACAACGTTACATATGTGAAGGATGTATTAACGATTTGATGGTAGTCATCAAACAACGTATATGTGTATCAAAACATCATTCTGTATACTTTGAATATATGCAATTTTTCTTTGTCAATTATACTTAAACAAAGCTGGGGAAAAAATAAACATTGCAGTTTAGTGTACTTTGTGTGTCTTGATCCAAAAAGCACAAGGAGCTTAGCAATTCACTTTATGTTTGCCCTCACACTGCTCGTCTGTCAACCAAAAAGAATAATCACAGAAAATATATTCCTGAAAATGTTCCATTTATTTGGGAGTTAGCAAAGAAGATCATATCCCAAGATGCATATCCCATATATGTACACAAAGACAGAAGGACAAAAGGATGCTCTTATTGGCAAAAGGAGAAATTCACATACCCTGCTGAGTTCACTGGTTTTGCAACCAAAAAGTGAGAGATGGTATCATTTCGTTGGTGGAGATGCTGTCACTGGGGAGGAGACTTTTAAGAGCATCTCATCCGAACTGCTGCAGTCTTTAACAATCTCTGGCAGAGTTATTTTTTAAAGTCCTTGGGTGGCACCTGTGGCTCAAGGAGTAGGGCACCGGCCCCATATGCCGGAGGTGGTGGGTTCAAACCCAGCCCCGGCCCAAAACTGCAAAAAATAAATAAATAAAAGTCCTTGACACAGTCTATCTCAGACATGTAAGCACAAGCTCCCCTTCCCGACTCCTGCTCTTGAGGCTCTAATTTGTTTGGGTCTGATAAAAAGTGAGTTCATCCTGGGATCTCTAACTTTCACACACCCATAGCCATAAAAGAAAGGATCACTCCCAATACCATGCAGTCATCCTCCACCCTCCTCTCTCCCTCATGCCCTGCAACTTGCCCAAGCCATGACTCCTCCCTACTTGTCCTCCTCCGTGGCCCTCTGTGACTCACTTTGTCCAATTAGCCTGGACCATGTTGTGCTGACTCACTTCCCTCCCCTCCTCCACCTGTGCTTCCCTCCAGCTTGTTCACCACTTTTGGACTACAGTGGAACAACAGCAAAGGCGGTAAAAATAACAATGCATAATAGTCAAGCAGATCTCCTTTTCAAATCCCACAGGGATCCCCTCCATTAGCTGCCTTCCCATAGCACCCCTCTCTGCTAGGCCAGCATTTTACTGCATCAAGGTTTGTGCAATAGGCCAGGTGCACTGTCTCTTGCCTGTAATCCCAGCACTCCAGGAGGCCGAGAGGCAATCGCCTGAGCTCACAGCCTGAGCTCACAAGTTCGACACCAGCCTGAGTTAGAGCAAGACCTCATCTCTAAAAATAGTCAGGTGCTGTGGCAGGTACCTGTAGTTCTGGCTACTGGAGAGGCTGAGGCAAGAGAATCACTTGAGCCCAAGAGTTTGAGGTTGCTGTGAGTTATGACAGCAGGGTATTCAACCAGAGGTGACAAAGTGAGACTGTGTCTCAAAAAAAAAAAAAAAAAAAAAAAGATTTGTGCAATATGTCCACATGCCCCAAGCTCAATTCCTTCAAGCTCCTATACTTGGGTCTCAGAAAAGGGGTCTTATGCACCCTGCACTTTTGTAACTTCCTACCAGCCTGTATTTTCCTCAGAGAATCAGTTGCAATTGCCACTTTAAAACAATGGTCTTCTTGTTTTATGGTGTTTTGTTTCATTTTGTTTTCACCCTAAACCCGAAAGTGCTAAATCCTTGAGTGTTACATGCACAACCCACTCAGAGCAATATTTGATTAATGCCTCAAGGAGAGAGAGGAGTGTGGGAGGGAGAGAGTATCCATTTCCAAGGTGAAAAAACAGAGGTTTTTATCAGCCCTGTTCTAATCAATGCAGCGAACTCATTTGTTTGTGCCCATGTATTCATTAGTTCGTTTATTCATTCAGTTGTGCATGTGGGAACTTGAAGTTCTGTTAGTTCACAGACATGGAGATGTCTGGGGGAGTGGGCAGGCAGACCGGCTGTTGCTCTTAGCCACCATGGCCTACGGTAGAAAACTTGGGATCATTTAGATGACAGGGACAAAGTGTCAGACCACTCCATCCCCTACCCCTTTCAGTTTGAGGTAGCTGGATACTTCCCAGGCCTGACTGACAAAGCTGAATTCAAAGGATGAAAAAAATCCCTGCCCTCCCCCACACTGAACGACCTTGAATGGGGCCTCCTCTTTGCTCTGGGCCTCCTTCCTCCCTTCACCAGGGAAGATCCTCCTCATCTCTCCAGAAGCCTGACTTCTTTCTCCTACAGCAATGTTCTTCAGCTTTTTTAAATCCAAAGGCACCCTTGAATTTATAAACTTCTGGACACACTTAAATTATGTCCATCTGGGGGAAAAAAAAATATATATATATATATATATACACACACACATATATATTTACTGTGCTTTGAATTTCTTCAAAAAATAATTAAATTAATGATCTTTAAAAATTTTCGTGGCACACCAGTTGAAAACCACTGCCCTAGAGGAGCAGGTAGGAAATGGATGCTGAAAAGCGGAGTTTGCAACTGTCCCAGCTGATGCCAGACCTGAGTGCCCCCTGCCGGCGGGGGACGCAAGTTCAGGGCTGGTTCCAGGGCACAGCCCCCGTGAAGCTCAGATCAGGCCGTACCCTGCACCTCCGGACAGGCCGCTTGCCAGACCCGGTCCCAGGCAGGACTTGTGCAAGGTATCTGTTGATGACAAAGAGGGGAAGCCCTGAATTTAGGAAAGAATTCAGGCTTAAGACCTTGCGAGGCGTGGGGGAGGGGAGCAGCACCAACACGACGGGAGGGGGGCGAATGCGCGGGGAAGGCTTCTGCGAAAGGTCTGGAAAACCAAATCTGCGGGTAAGACGTAGAAAAGCGCGCTCTAGGGAGAGGGCACGTTAGGAGAATCCCTGGCCGGGGTCTGCTCAGCTCTGCCGGTTGCATCAGTGGGTAAGGTGGCTTTGCACCGACGGGCCCAGGGCGGGGGCGTTTTTCTGCACTAGAGAGGTAGGATGGGCTGGGATTCCAGCCCAGGGCACTAGCAGACGGGCCTGGGCGCCCCACATCCCACAGAGGGATTGGGGAATCCAGAAAAATCAGCCCTACGGGGGTCCTGGCCTCTCCTCCCCATCCCAGCCCCCCCAAGACCCCTGTTCACCTGTCCCACAGCCTCCATCTCATTCCTCACCCCCCACACCCTTACCCCCACCCTCTACTTCCATTGCCCATACCCTTATTTCTTGCAGTCTCCCACAGACGCCACCCTGCCCCTCCCCCAACCTTCCCCCATCCAGTTCCTCCTTCCCAGTCCTTGAAACCAAACCCCTTCTGGGTTCGGTGGGCGCCCCCTCTGGATCTCGTGAGATTTGGCGCTGGAAGGAAAGCGACCCTGGGATTGGTGGGCTGAGGCTGCTCGCCCCCCGCGGAGTCCCGGGAACGTGCTGAGTCAGCATCTGGGTCTTTTCGTGCAGCGGCTGCAGTCGGAGCACGTGGCGCGGCGTGGCGTGGTGCGCGGTTTGGGAGAAAAAAGTAAGTTCAAACCCGGGTTTCTCCACTTTTTTGCAGGGTGACCTTGAATTCATCAGTGATTACTCCCCTATTCCCTTTGTTCCTCTTTTCCATCGGAAAAATGGGCTACCTCAGCATAGGATCCAAGTGACGATCAAACGAAATAAGGTGCGTGGCTCGTCCCGGGCTATCTGCGACCCGAACTGGCCACCGTTTTGGGTTTTTTTGTTTTTGTTTTTTGAGACAGAGACTATGTCACCGTAGGTAGAGTGCCGTGGCTTCACAGCTCACAGCAACCCCAAACTCTTGGGCTTAAACAATTCTCTTGCTTCAGCCTCCCGAGTAGCCAGGACTGCAGGCGCCAGACACAACGCCCGGCTGTTTTTAGAGACGGGGGAGTTTCGCTTTGTATCAGGCTGGTCTCGAACCTGTGAGCTCAGGGCAATCCACCCTCCTCGCCTCCTAAGTGCTGGGATTACAGGAGTGAGCCACCGCGCTGCGCAGCCTCCTTATTTGTACGCGTGGTGACTCATGGAACTGAGGCGTCTTTGTTTTGTACTTTGATTTTAGCTCATGGGGTGTGCGTTTGAAATGGGGACGCTGCTGTGGGAATCGGCCCCGCAGGAGGTACTGGGAGGTGCGGGCGGCTTAGCCAGCTCCTGGGCACCCTAAGGCCTGCACGGATAGAGACGCAGCTGCGGGACTGTAGACAGTGTCCGTAAGAGAAGGGTCACTTGTGACAAACCACAGGTCAAGCCCCAGAGAAGCTGCTGCTTAGGTTTGGCGACACAGATATTCTCCTGAAAGGGCAAGATCCAACTCCTGGTTTTCAGTTTCTTCAGGAATTTTTGTAGAGGTTTTTCGCAGGAGGCCCACACATTCGTAAATAACATGTGTTGGGCGCCTGTGGCTCAGCGAGTGGGGCGCCGATCCCATATACCGAGGGCTGCGGGTTCAAACCCGGCCCCGGCGAACTGCATCAAAAATTAGACGAGCGCTGTGGCGGGCGCCTGTAGTCCCGGCTACTTGGGAGGCTGAGGCAAGAGAATCGCTTAAGCCCAAGAGCTGGAGGTTGCTGTGAGCTGTGACTCTACAGAACTCTACCAAGGGCGATAGAGTGAGACTCTGTCTCCACAAAAACAAACAAACAAAAAAACAGTCTTATTGTGTTTGGAGCATTTTGGTTATTGCTCTCAAATGTGTGTGGAAACGGGTGACTGAGACCCAGGAAACCAAATATTGAAGGGATTGCAGCCAGACTCAATTGGACCAGAGTGGACGGAAGACATCATCAGGTAAGGTAGTCCCCTGAGCAGTCTCAGGCTGTGAGGAGCCCTGTTCCCCTCTGTCCTTTGTCACTGAGGAGCCAGATGGAACTTCTTCCTGAGGTCTCTCACAGGAGAAGGAAGAAGCAAGAGCTGCCTTTATTGTTTTCAAATGTTTTCCCCAGAGAGTAGTCCTGTTTTGTTTTTCTAAGAGTCAGCCCATCTTCTGGGGACCTTGTTCCCAAAGGCAAAGTTACATTTCAAACCTCAGCTCAAGGTAGTCAGACACCAGTGGCCAGATCTGTGTGAGGCGTCAAGTAGGAAGAGTGCACGTGCTCAGGGAGGCCTTGGTCTCACTTCCCTGTGACCTTGGACCCCTGGGGATAAGGGCGTTACTGGAAAGTGAGCACTAGCGGTGCACTGCCTCATCCTCAGATGCTGCCTCGGTGGTCAAGAAGGGTGGGTGACTTGGGTTGGGACATGGGGCTTAAGGATGACCCTGTTCATAAGAGTGGAGCAGTGTGCAGGTATTGTTAGTACCAGGACGCCTAGTTATAACCCCCAGTGTTACTGCTAGCTTTAGATCAGGAAATGGTGGCTTTATGTCTCAAAGCCCCACATTTCCAAGAATGGCTATGTTAGGGCGTACAGAGAAGAGAGGTCAGGGTTGTGATCTCAGAGAAACTGGGGAGGATTGAGAAGGGTCAGAAGTTTGCAGAAGTTTACATCCCTCCTCAGGATTTCTCACCTATGCAGAGAGAAAGATGAGATGCCCCAGGGCTAGACAGGGCACCCCCAACCCTTCTTATCCTGCCTCAGATGGCAGAGGGGATCTCACACAGGGTGAGGTTGCACCAGAGAATTTGCTTCTTTGTCGCAAGGGGGTGCAGGCTGGGGAGGTGTTTTCTCAAGGAGTTGCTTTCAGTCTGGTGCCCCAGGGGAACAGAGCGGCTGAACTGAGGTGCCTCAAGACAATGAATGCAGGCCTTTTAGGGTTTCCCACTGTAAATATAATGCTCCCCTTCCCCTACCTCCTGGAAGACCCAGCAGGGTCTACAGAACTCTGCTGAATTCAGACTTGCTGCATCTAAATCAGTGGTTCTCAACCTGTGGGTCATGACCCCTTTGGGGGTCAAACTGCCCTCTCACAGGGGTCACCTAATATCAGATATTTACATTACGATTCATACCAGTAGCAAAATTACAGTTATGAAGTAGCAATGAAAATAATTTTATGGTCGGGGGTCACCACAACATCAGGAACTGTATTAAAGGGTTGTGGCATTAGGAAGGTTGAGAACCACTGCCTTAAATGGAGACTTCTGCTCTGTCATGCCTGACTTTCCATGGTGGCCACACGCAGACTGAGAGTGAGGTGTCCCCATTCTATCTCTGCTTCTCCAGGCACACCCACACCAGGCTGGCATTAGTGCAAGCCTATAGGGAGCTCTGGACCAGGAGCCAGAGACCACATTCTCATGTCACGGCCTACTTGGCACCTTGGGTGCCTATCATTCACCCTTCTCAGCATCGATTAAAGGACTGGAAAGGAAAAATCAATGTAATGAGACCAGGAAGGCAAAATGTTTGGGCAACTGTTTTAGTTTTGCCAGACGTGAAGAATTATTTTACTCTGTCATTGTGACACAGGGTCCAGCTCTGTTAGTTTCACGCTCACACAACCTCCATCTCTCAGAGAAGAGTAAATAAAAAGGTCGTGATAAGAAGGATGAAGACATCCCAGAAGTGATGGTGGCAAAAATCTTCACATTAAAGGCGCTGTCAGCTGTGTGAAGTGGCTCATGTCTGTAATCCCAGCACCCTGGGAGGCTGAAGTAGGAGGATCACTGAGGCCAGGAGTTCCAGACCAACCTGGACAACATATCAAGACCCTATTTCTACAAAAAATAAGGAAGATTAGTGGGGTTCAATGATGTGCCCCTACAGTTGTAGCTACTCAAGAGTCTGAGGTGGGAGGATTGCCAGAGCCCAGGAGTTAAAGGGTACACTCAGCTATGATTATGCCACTGCACTCCCAACCTGGAGTTGGGAGCAAGATGTCTCTAAAAAACCAAAAAAAGTCCTCAGTGCCTGCGGCTCAAGTAGCTAAGGCACCAACCACATACAACTGAGCCGGTGCGTTCGAATCCAGCCCATGCCTGCTAACAGTGACAGCTGCAACCAAAAAATAGCTGGGCGTTGTTTCTGGTACCTGTAGTCCCAGCTACTTGGGAGGCAGAGACAGGAGAATCACTTGAGCCCAGGAGTTGGATGTTGCTGTGAACTGTGATGCCACCACACTCTATCCAAAGTGACGTCTTGAGGCTCTGTCTCAAAAAAATAAAAAAAAAGTTAAAATGTACAGAAAGGCACTCCCAGAGGTATGTCACAACATAGAAAACACAAAGGATAAATTGTTGGAAGCTGATCTAAACTTGGAAAGCAGTATGGCAATTCACCAGCACATAGAAAATTTGCTCTCTTGGGCGGCTCCTGTGGCTCAGCGAGTAGGGCGCCGGCCCCATATACCGAAGGTGGCAGGTTCAAGCCCGGCCTCGGCCGAACTGCAAAAACAAAAAAATAGCCGGGCGCTGTGGTGGGCGCCTGTAGTCCCAGCTACTAGGGAGGCTGAGGCAAGAGAATCGC